>DWMA01000369.1:0-11661 GCA_018252035.1 Urbanus sp. 3 SS-2014
AGAAAAAGACATTATCGCGCGCGCCACGCGTAATAGCCCGACGTCGCAGGAGCGCGGGATGCTATTATGTTTAGATATGTATTCTTTTTTACTTTTTAAACGCGGGTGAAACCGCGGGGTTCAGCTAGTAAAATATAAATTTTATTTAAGTACGGTTGGTTTAAGGCAAAATTGTGTCGCGGAAGTTCACCTAGAGAGACTTCTATTACTTTTACTTCTCATGCTTCGATCAACAATTAGTTCTCATCATTCTTAAAGAGAGAAAGTCACTATTTAATTTAGAAAAAACCGTTACAATGATACGAAGATATGTTTTCCCACAAGGTGGTCAATAGACAAAAACGTAAATAATCTTCTCTGTAAAATTACATAATATTAAATGGAAACTTATTTTTAAATTTGGGTTAATATATTTTAACGAGTTTTTGCTTTAAATAACTGTTTCATGAAACCACTTTAATAAAAAGCGCACTTCCACTCGGCCTTTAACTCGGCCGTTTTAATCAATTTGCGATGCTCTTATCGGAAAAACGTATCTCGCGTTACTTATGCGGCATAAGTAACACGATTTGTATTCGTATGTATTTGTATGTATTGTGAAACGTAATTTAACACCATTTTACAGATTATCCCTAATTAGTCACCTTGTATGTGATTTCCATTGTTGTTGTTCTTAACGGTCCTTAAATCTTATTTCTATACTTGTTAGCACATTTTAATGACACAAGTTACTACATTCTTTTCATATTTCAATTAATTTGAAAATAGTATTTTTATAGTGATTCCGATGTTATTTTTAATTGAATATGCATGACTGATGACGTGATGAGGTCAGACATGCCGCTATTATTATAATATATGTGAGTCATATATTTTAACAATATGGAATGTTATTACGTTAAGCTATCAGTAAAATTTATGAATACTAGGTAGTTCACCGAGTGATTGTAATTCGATCTTAAACATACTTTTTGAAAAGATAAATTAACGTATGAAGTGTAATTTTCCCATGTTTTTATTAAGAGCACTAACGATCGTCACTACCAAATAAAACAAAATGTTAAAAGAAGGTAAGTTAACAAACCAAAAGAAAAATGAAATTAACTGTTTTGTCTTAGCATATTATACAATATGACCGGAACAACTATATCACATTGCAAAATAATTGCAAAGCAAAGATTATCTATCCCATTTTATTCGCCAATTACATAGCAATTAAATTGTTTTCAAGTTATTTGATTAACACATTATATTTTCCAGATTACAACACTTACCGATCACGCTAGTGAACTTGGAGTTGAAGGCGGTGTGGCTCTCCGAGAACCAAGCGCAGCCCCTGCTCACCTTCCAGACGGACCGAGATGAGACTACCGGGGAGAACGTCCTCACTTGCTTCCTACTACCACAACTAAGTTATACACAGCAACCAGGTATGAGAGGTTTGGTATACGCTTTGGTTAAGAGAATGTTTAAGGTATTGCCGCTTTTGGTGTATAGTTTTATTTTTTTAAGAATTTTTACGATGGTGCAGTTTTATTTAAGTTTTGTACATTTTCGGTGGTGAGGAATAAAATATAAATATTTCCTTTTTTATTCTTATGGAAAATTGGTAGAGGGGTTTCTTTTCCTAAATTTTGGGACGTCTAGGATAAAAAATCTATTTTAGTTTGTTTTAGTAATAAGAAAGAAGTATGATTTGATTTTATTTATCTAAACTTAATCACAGGTGTGTTGCTACTGTTAAAGATAAATTTTCTTTCTATATGCAATGAAACTCCCTAAACCTTAAGGAAAGAGTATGGTCTTCCATACTCTTTCCTATATAAGTATAATAGTACTGCTATACTCTTGTATAGCAGTACTATTATACTAGACAACACTAAAGGAATTATTTTGGGACGTATAGCATAAAAATTCTATTTGAGTTTATTTAGTAATATGAAAGAGGTATTATTTAATTTTATTTATCTAAAATTAATCACAGGTGTGTTGCTACTGTTAAAGAGAAATTTTCTTTCTATACGCAATGAAACTCCCTGAACCTTAAAGAAAGAGTATGGAAGAGTATAGCAGTACTATTATACTAGACAAAACTAAAGGAACTATTTTAAAGCACCATCATAAAAATTATATTCTTTTATCTTCATAGAGAGCTGCCCTTTAGTGAACTTGTTTTAAGTTTGCACAGATGATACAGCACAAAGAGAGTGAAAAGAGTTTATAGTTGAAAAATTTTTCAAAACACATTTTTAATAGAAATGTTTATAAAATATTTCCCTACTTACCATAACTTTTATGTCCAAGCATTTATTGCAAAAATAACAAACCATTCACTGATATTTATAGAAATACTATTTTATCAAGTGTTTTTACTTTTTTCGACAACAAAGGTATCTTCTTTATGCTGTATCCTATTTTAGTCAGAGTAGTATTTTCTTTCTTATCTTTACGAGTAATAAAACTTCAAAACGCCATAAAAGACGTAATAAAATAATGTGACATTGTATCTACAGTCAGCGATAAAATTTTATTTATATATCACTTCTATCTACTTCGATACATAGTTGGTTTTTTGTTGCTGACTGTATTTATTTAAGAAATACTAATTATGGTACAATGTAAGTGCTATTTGTCGCGTTTTATGCTTCTTGTGCTTTTATTTAATTATATGCTTAATGTCGGTGACAATTTATTGAGTTTAATAATTCTATCTGTCTATTCCCGAGTTATCATAACTTATTATACATGTGATACGTGTATAATTAAAATATACAGACTATAAATAGTATGTAACAAATATTTTATAACATACGATATTTTATATTATAACTCTTACCCACAAATATACTATAAATATAAAATTTGTAAATATTGCTAAAATGATTCAATTGATTTGCTCAAAATGTTTTCCGTGTCATATACAATGTAATTAACAAAACGTTTTTTTTTTATATTTACGATATCTTAAAGTAATCATAAATTGTCACCGAATGAGTTATGTTTTGTTTTTGCTGTGTAAATATACTAAAAGTCACTTTTGACACTTGTCACATCACAAATAGAGTTGGAACATACATCTGAGGTCGGCAGTGGCACGTGGTACAGGGAACACAGATTTATTTCACAATCACAAGATCTAGATAGAAGAGGTAAGTTTCACCAGAAATATTTATTGAACAAACAAAAATCCTTGTGTATAGTCAACATTAATGTACATAAACTGGAAGCACATTGTTATTATGTTATAGAAAATACTCCACATTTCAGTAGATAAAATATATCGTATATTGGTAGTCGTCACTTGTAAGTTAGCACCACTATTAAAAAGCAAGTTATCAGTTAAAGTAGATTTTTGAATCTATTTAGTAAATACAATAAAAGAAAGGTAAGTTACATACATTGTATATAATGTATTATAGAATTCTATAGATTTACTCTTTCACACATTTAAAACATGAACAGCTTTTTTTCATTTATAGACATATGAAAATAGAAAATGAATGTTTATGCATTTTGAGTTTGAAATACCAAGCATTACATCACATAATATATGGAGATTTTTTGTTTACTGTGCCGTTCCGGTCATAAAAATTTTGGTTAGATGACCCCTGCACTTGCACGTGTCAAACGGTCAAATTGAATCTGTGACAGATATTGCTGTCGCATATGTTAGCGTCTATTATTCATTGGCAGATATTAGCAACCCAATAGTTAGGATCACTTCATATGAATATATCATTTTTCACAGTATAATGCTTCATTTAAGATCATATTTTACACCTACTTACACTAATTTAGGACATATTGTTGCTCCTTGGTGGCAATATTTTTAGTTTTTCATAATATTTGCTTTTTGTGTTATCGCAATGTTGTGTCGTCCTTTATTTATTAAATGTTTAAATGTTAAATAGTACTTCGGTCGTTCAAATTTGAAATTTCAAAAAACATATTTTGATGAAGTGTATTAAATGTTCATTATGGTAAATCAGTTATTAAATGTTCCATATTTGTATACCATATATGTATGTAATTTGTAATGGTTCAGCTACCCTTTGATATTAAATGTATTTCGTTTCATTGTTAATATTTTTTTAATAAGTACACAGACTCAATAGTAAAAAGTTAGTCAATATTCAACCATGTTTACACACTAATAGAATTACTTATACGTATGTTACTCCCACAGAATCGACCATATCTCGCGACCGCGACTCCGACGACGACTGGGAGGAGAAGGAAGCGTCGCGCACCATATCCGTTAAGTTCACCGAAGATGTTTCCGAAGCGAAAGAGGTGAGACTATGCTGTTGTACCTTTGTATCTTACAGGAGGCAACCCAGCCGACACACAAACTATTTCAAGACTTTCCGTTACAAAGTACCGATACGCGCTAATGACGTAGCGATCTCAGCGAGGAGTAGGTTCAGAAAAGTAGGGAATTGGTTCAGTAGAAAATTAGGTAATATATTTTCGAGACAACGGGCCTACTTAGCGCTCAGTTCGATACTTGTTGCACTTGAATAGAGATTCGTAGTGAATTATTGTATTAACTTATATGTATGTATAAACAAACCATGCATGTATAATTTATTAATGATTGATAATCATGGCATCATGTTTGTGTACTTTAATCCAAGTGAATTATCTTACGAAATAATTGTTAAAAAACAAGCAGTATTAATATCATAAGATAATTGTGTATACCTAGTGTTATAATAATTTAATTATTATTATGAAATAAAACTACATTTTATTTTTATTTATGTTTTATTTTTTTGCATGTTTTAATATGTTTAAAAAATATTTAATTAACAAATACTTAAATTAATTGTTTAAACTTATGTTAAAATTTAGGTAGATAATTAATAAGTCAAGTTTAGAGTGCAATGTGTGTACAAGTAATCCACCATAAATTGATATCCTACCGATTTAATTAGATACAAAGATAAATTTGATTTTATGAGGTGAATTGCTCCATCAAACGAAACTGAGTATTTTTTAAAAGCATTGTAATCGTTGTAAGTTATATATTCAAAAGAAAAAAGTCTTTGGTAATGGCTCTCAACATTCTGCACCTCTATGTAGGTTTTTTTAATAGCAGCTGTATTTCTTGACTATGGTTGGTACTTGTATCACTTTATGGATGAAGCCGAATGAAGATTTTTATAAATGATGATTTTTCAAGGAATGGACTTGTTGGTTACATAATTTTAAGGTTCAAATACCATATCAAAAATGTTAAGCCCTAAATCTGTGATACTAATAGCCTAGCGACTAGTCTGCTGATAAATATATTAAGAATATAGGTAAACGTTGCGGTTACTTAATGTAATGAATGTGCGGGAAAATTTATGCATGCATTCATAAATGCAAATGTATTACATTAATGTTAAAATGCATAAGCTTCATACTTCATATTGGCCAACCTTTAGGCAAAATTGGGTCTCTAAACTCTCTAATGTAAATAACTTCATTATTTTACAATAATCATTTCAAGTCATTTTACTTTTGCAATATAAAATCAGCCTTAATGCACTATGTATGAATCGAGATGTATAATTTGTATATACAAGCAAATTTGCTTTGATAAGATGTATTTTACACAAAATTTGCTTTATACTGCCGATATCAGTTTGTAAATATCAGATTATATTATAATATCGTCCATGTCTTAATTAAATAACAGTGGTGTCGTTGATAAGTTAATTGTAATACTAATGTACGAATTAATATTTACAATATTTTTCACCTATCTGATTAGATAGGTAGAAAATGAAAATAATGAATAAAATGATGAAGTAATAATGCAATTGTATATGTTTACTTATCAATTTTAACATATTAATTATTTAACTATTCTAATTTGTTATTGATAGTATATTTTATTACGTTTTAACATTCAGGTTTATTTATACATAGGTATCTAGTTTATGTAAGTTTATATTTCTTCAGTGCATGCGAGGAATGCGTGTGAGGGGTAAATAAAAGTCACAACCAAACAATGCATTTATTATTAGACTGTTATCATATTTATTAAGCCTTAATTAAATTTATATTACACATATGTCTCTTTATATTGACATTCAAAAGAACAAATTAAGTGTAATGTATTATAATATATGAAATACATATATTATTTGTTTTCAGAAGATGTAGGGACTTACACATAGTTTATATTAAAGGAAAATTTATTAAGCCGTTAAGTGATTTATCAAAGTATAGAAAACATTTCTGCGAATTGAACTGAATATACTTCATACAATGACTCAGATGACGTAGTTTTGCAAACTTTATTGAATTGTCAACGGATATACAAAATCAACCACTAAAGTTAGGCAATTGGAGACTAAAATTTGTATATAAAAATATAATATTACTTGTAGGTCGTATTACGAAATCGAATATAAGCAATAACAGATACCTACTGTAAAAATAAATTTTAAGTTACGCAACCGAAGTATGTCACCGACAATATGATGTCTAGTATAAAATGTTGCATGTATTGTAATGTTGCGTTAAAAGTGCGTTGTTCCTAGACACCGTTGTATTTACATTCAAGGTTCCGTCGATTCAGGAGGACAGTGACGAGGTGACGTCGGACTCGTTCTTCACTGCACAGTCGATGCTAGGGCTCCGGAAGCCGATAAACGTAGTCCGCAAGCTAGTCACCACACAGCGAAGGAGCTCGCTACAGCGGCTCTCCTCCTCTATAACTAACCTTGCCGAGGTACACGGCGATGCGACGCACCGAGTGCAATCATATAATTTTGAAATTAGTTCTATTTATAAAATAAACTTCTTATGTCATGCATTTATTTTGTACGGATTTATAGAAAAGGACCATAAGAATATTTTTTTTACAAAAATAGATTTTTATGTTTGGACTATGTATAAGAAAACTTCATCAAAACTTGTAAAAAAAAAAAAAACAGTTTTATAACAATATATCTAGAATGCAGAATATTTTTCAAGTTTAAAACGTACATTTATTTTGATAATAATTTTAAGAACTAAATATTACATCACGAACGGTTCGTAGCAATTTACTCACTATAATTGCCAATTTCCACATCCGTTAATTTAATGACTTGTTAACCTAATTGATCATTACACGGTATATGTAAAATGCAATAAGTGTACAAATGAAATATCAAAATTATTGTGATTGCACTCAAGCTTGAACGGCATGCACTGCCTCCAATAAGCCTCTTGGTCCTTATTTTGTCCGAATATTAGCTGAAAGTAGTCGAAACTAATTCTAGATTAGTTTTAATTCTGTAAACGCCTCGTATTTTGATACCAGTTTGTTTTTTTTTTAATTCTAAACTAGTTTTAATTTAGGTTTAATTATAGTTTTACATGATGCTATTTACTAAAATTTTGCTTTTAGAAAGTACTAGAACTGCGAAATCACCACCAAAAACACTATCGGAAGAACATCATAAAAGGCAATATATGTAGCTATGTAAAGGATACAAAACTTTTTAATTTATTTAATATGTTACCTGCGCACTATGCTTCCGTATACGAAGCGCGAAAGGAAATATAATGATTTGATTCAACTTGAGCGCACAGCACTATTTGAACTGCACTTATAGTAGATTAGTGTGATATTTGAGACACGTCGTGATATGGCCGAGGTGAAGCAACGTGTGATATCATATCCCGTGAATCATTACGCCTCGCATTGTATTATTAACATTATGCGCTTAATAGGTTAAGTGGTAGTTATAATTTTTCGTGGGTTGTCATTTTAGGGATCCTGCTCTAGGAGTCACGTTTCAGGAGCTGCTAAAATTAATCATATCTTCATTCACTCATACTTAGGTATTCAAAGCTTATTGTAGGCTTTAGGTTTGAATAGCGTTAGTTAAATGCTTAAGACGTCATATATTTAGGACGTCATCAGACACTATACATCACAATAAATATTAAGAATATACAGAAAGGTATAATTTTTGTAACATTAAGCAAATTAATATTAGGAATATGGATAACAATACATGTATGTATTATGTACTGAACCCTCACAACTCCGGTTTGTTTACTACCTAAGTCACAGTTTTAATCTAGCGGTGAGAGACTAATACTAATACATCAGTTATCCCCTTATCTTAAGATAGATTAGTCTAGATACCGTAAGACTAGTCCTGGCACTGGTATCTGAAAGCATGACATCAGAGCCTCAAATTGAAACATTTTGAATTAGAGTTCGAAACATTACAGTCCACAAAACCGCATCTCCATTTTTTACCAATTGGATTAATATCCATGCTAATGCATGCGCATGATTTTCATTTTGTCCAAATTTCGATTAACATTCTCATATTTTTTAATCTTATTAATATTGCATATTATGGACGTAAAACTAATGAAGACTGTGTTTGCAGACACCGTTCGTGCGTCAAAATACACCTCACCCGAAGGAATTGCGGGCCAAAGCCCACAAACTACTTTTGGGTCGATCGCCGGAGCAAACTACACAGGCGCCGACGCAAGAAGCGCCAACAACGAATGGAGTGCTTTCCTCACCACCTGAACCTCTGCAAACTACTACCGAAGAAGTTGAGGTATGTCATTAAACATTTACTCATTTGTCCCAAAACAGATCCTGTTAAGCCTTTTGTATTGTCTAATTGTTGTTTTGTATTTTTCTATTGTGTTGGGTACAATAAAGTATATATTATTATTTATTATTATTAAGTCCAATGTTGCTCAATATGAAATTATATAATATGTTTTATTATTATTTAATAATATTCAAACTGTATATTGAAAAAGATAATTATAATATAATAAATCTATTTGTAGCCCGTAAATGAACCAGAAATTCAACCTGAAGTAACGTCAAGTCAAGCAAGAGAAGATGAAAGCGACAGTCAAACAGTGCAAGACAAGGAATCATCCGAGGGCGAACAAGACGACGACGATTCTGATGAAATAGAGGTATGCGAATATTGCAATATTCACAATATTATTAAAAGTAACTGTTTAGTAGAAACTACTAAATGAACTAACAGATGTATCTGAACTAGGATATATTAACATAGAAATTATTATTGGGGCTATACGCAGTATGGTAGCACACTGATTTGAATAACATTAAACAACTGTTTATGGACTAGTTGTCTTAGAAGAAGAAAACACATTTATATGTATTTGATACTATCGCTATTAACATTGATTTGGCTATAACTGTCAGATCGAATTTACAAAAGCTATCTAGTGTAACGTTAACTCTAGCTAAAGATTTGGTATTGAATTGATGGGATTTGTATACGGCACCCATAGAACATATGTCTCATAGAAATGATAATAGGTATGGATGAAAAACATGTAGGTACTTCAATGTACAGTTCATTTTAGCACATACGTATTATAATATCCGACGCCAATAAAGACAGCATTACTTATATGAGATTTCGAGATTCGCAAGTTAATGGTGTATTGTAGTCGTGTAGTTGTTTTAAACTCCTGAATTATTTTCCTTTAAAATTGTTTGCTATTAGATAAACTATTTTAGAGAGAAACTATATTTCTATTTGATATGTATTGTATGGGTGTGGTACGTAAGCTAGATGCTCGGTATCGGGTGACCGTTTGGGAGTGTACACACTGCGACTTTTTGTAGCGACACAAACGCGTGTTTTTTAATCATGCGACTATCACATTAGGTACTTCCATCGATGCAGTCGTATTGCCTTCATCATTGTAGGGGTGATACTCGCGGAGACTGCATTTTCTCTACCTCTGGCCTACCCATAGTCACTTTTAGAATTACAATGACGTTGGTGCAAATACCGCGAACTCCAGAAAAATATATTTCATTTAGGGATGTCGCCCTGAACTCCTTAAGTCGATTTTTCCACTGACGTCTTTGTAATTCTTAAAGCGTCTCCAAATTACGTACATATAAATTTATAAGGATTTACAAAGCACTGCGGTTGCAACACTGCAGCCACGCTGCATCTGCGTGGCAGTCAGTTCGAAGACACCTTAGGTGCGATATTTCAAAAGTACCTAAATATTGGGTTACGGACAAAATTAGTTACTCGGGACGGGTAGACCCAAACGCCCGTAGGCATAGCCGGATTAACCATAAGGCAAAGTAGGCAATTGCCAAGGGGCCCACGTCCAATAGGGGTCCAATCACGAAAAAAATATTCGCAAATTTCAAACAAAAAAATAATTATCGAAATCCGTCAATGGCGGAGAAATCAAGTAACATTTATAAAGAAAATACAGCTGGAAAAGGGCCCTGAGTATCGACCTGCCTAGGGCCTCATACAGGGTTGATCCGGCTCTGCCCGTAGGCCCTACAAAAAGTCGCAGTGTTAAACCGGTGGGTTGTGTGGGTGGCGGTAGCGTACACGGCGCGTGGCGTGGCGCGCGGGCGTGGCGGGCGGCGCGCCGGGCCGCCTGCACCGCCGCGACACGCCGCACCACCTCAAGAACAAGCGCGTCAACCAGATCGACGCGGGCCGGGCGCGCGATCTTATTGCGCAGGTGCTGTGCTCTTCGGTACGACTAAAGTGGCCCCAATACGATGATTATTATTGAACTGATTGATGATTGACTTGCAATTTTTATAAAACATCCATTTGTCCACCTTAATAAATTTCATGTAACATTTTTTAAGTAACTTGCGGAACTCATTCCCCGTAACTTGTTAAAATTATACTATTTCTCTCTCTTATCTATATTATCTAGAGATAGTTTAGGAATTCGGGTATCTATTTTTGTTCTTTTACATAATTATCTTTTATTTACGTCATCATTCCTCTCTCTTCCTCCTTTTTTCTCTCTTTTTCTCGGATGAACTATACTTCTCGATTGTTTTCTTATGAAAATAATCCCCTTTATGGATTCTCTACGTAGACCTTAGTTGGATCTGCATTTTGTTGATCAAGTATTGTCTGTGTCCAAAAATTAGTGGAATCCAAATCAAAATCAGGTAGCGACATTTAATTTTATTAACTATTTAATTCCTTCATTCATGCAAATTTGATTATTTTTATTAATACCCGTTCATTAATCAAGGCAATCAGTCATTCTCCACCATTAGTTTCATATTTGTCACTAATGAATTGACTCTAAAACTGGGAATTCAATTAATTTGAAATATTCGTAACGTTTAATCACGTTGTTAATTGGCACCCTATAATTAAATGTTTATTTATGGGCACAATTTCATGTCCATTAGAATTAATGGTAAATTAAATTTCATTTATGACCATTAAAACTTATATTTATCATTTGTAGCGTTAATTAATATTATTATATATCGTCAAAGAGCAATTTTGAACTATGAAATAATACTTTCGTATCGATTTACTCAAATATTATTGTCAATAACGTTGTATCGTTTTGGAGCCACTTTAAATGTAATTGTCACATTTGTTGTTCTTGCTTATTTCTAGAAATTGATTCTGCTTCTTGCTTTGTCACTTCAGGGTATTACTTTACTAATATGTAGTTGTTCATATTAATTCGAAATATCTATAAATACACATCTCTGATAAATAATCATCATTTTAATACTGATTTAAAGTATGTGACAACATTATGCTGTTACTATGTAACCGCCGGTTTCAATAACTTACTATAATCCGTTACTGGAGATTTAAAATATACCTGTCTTTGTTGTTTACAATGTAAAAG
>DWMA01000370.1:0-11650 GCA_018252035.1 Urbanus sp. 3 SS-2014
GTGTAGTAACATAGGTGGACTTAATGCTACAAGCATTCTCTGCCAGTCAACATTGCTAGAGCAATGCCTCGAGTTGTATTGCGTATGGTTATGGTATGATATTGCAGCATTGTATTGTTTGTATTTATAGAAAACATACATTTATGGTCCCTACATACTACCTAGCTGTGAAAGGTGCATTTTTTCACTTAATTTTTACCTACATTTTAATTTATTATGTAAAGGTTAGGTTAGAACTAATATGTAGACGTAATCTACACTAAATACATAAATCTACCCTAACTACTGAAATACGAAAGATGCGAGTAACGAAATGAATTCGTGAGTCTCGTTACTTGGTACTCAACGGCTGTTACTCAGTAATAAATACATATGATTTGCTACAGCTTTGTATTTTAATCATATGGACCACTCGTTATCTGCAGGCAATATGTATTTTTACCCAACTGCGTTAGAAGGAGGGTAATGTTTATTTATCTGAATTATTTGTTTCATATTAGTATCATATTTTTGTATTGGAGAATAAAATCTGGATACGACAGGTTGTATTAAAAATACTCTAGGTAATAGGTTCTATTATAAATAATAGTTTGCAACAGGCAGGCACTATCTGTTATTAAAATAAGAAAATCTCTCCACAGGACTCCACCAAGGAACCTAGACAAGCAGACAACTATAACAGTGGACGATAAGACCTTCACAGTGCACGCGGATGACCTCGTTAAGATCTGCGACCTCGGTCGTGGCGCTTATGGCATTGTGGAAAAGATGCACCACAAACCCAGCAATACTATTATGGCTGTAAAGGTAAGTTGTTCATTAAGAAAACAAAATTAAACCGGTTGGTACCGGTTAGTACGTCTGATAAGTGGTCACTGTAATATCCATACCAAGAGTGAATATGTTGACAAGTTAAAAAGTATTTAAAAACATAAAACAACGATTTACAGATAAAACTCAAAGTTTAAAATTACTGCCCTGAAAAATGACCATTTTCGACTTGTTTACTTATTTAAGCCCGGTATGGATATAGTATTGGTAACATTGGCTTCTATTTTTACAATTGTGTTTTTGATGGGATGATAACTTACTCTAAAAGCTGTATACTTTTTAAAACTCCTGATAACATAAATATAGAGGTTGATGGCGTATCAATCAATATTAGTAGGTATTTTATGCTTAGACTCCCTTTTAACAATAGCGTGTTCATAAAGATATAATCTAGCTACAATTATATTTGATTGCACAACCTTCGTGCGTGTCGTGGTATGCAGCAATTTATACTGTGTATTAATGACTTTAATGACATAACATTGGAAGCTCTATAGTGTTTGAGTAATGGTATACGATATGGTACATTAACCAGTTTTATTATCAAGACAATGTTATACTGCAATATGTTTGTCGTTTTGTTGTACAATGTTTTGTTGTAAAATTAATATTGATATTAAAGTAATGGCCAATGGCATATTAATCACATTTTTTTTAAGAATAGAGGAGTCTTCTTTTTTTTTCGTAATTACACACTCTAACACTGTAGTTGTCACAATGTCGTGACTCTGAGAGTTACGGATTCAATCCCCAACTAAGCAGACTTCTAAAAAAAACGTTAAATTTTTTATTTCGCGTATACTCGTAAGTAAGTGTTAGTCTAATCATGTTTGTCAGTATCAGTTACATTAGAGACAAAACAATCTATGAACGAATAGACGTAATGAAATCGTAAATCATATTATACCCACCAAACCACTACCACATTTTCGTTAATTTTACCCGACTACGTCAAAAGGAGGGTAATATTTTTAGAGCGTATGTATGTATTTATGTATGTATGTATATGCATTTCTTTGGCACGCCCTACAGTCCAAACGGCTTGACGGATTTTAAAATAAGAGATGTCGTTGGATTCGTCTCAATGATCATAGTGATAAAGGCTATATAATAGTTAAATATAGTGCTTAAAAACTTAAAAAAGAGGCATTAAACTGTATTTATTTTTTTGTTTTTAAGTTAATATTACTAGTTCATTAATATTTTTGCATACTTACATTACAGGAAGACGCGTTCAGAAACGCTAAGATCAAGTCCCTCTCCCTCCGCGACTGCAGCATCTCGGAGCTGTCGCCCGCGTCCTTCGCCGGCCTCGAGAACAGCCTGCAAAGTCTGGACCTCTCTGAGAATAATCTCACCATGATCTCTAAGTTCATGCTCAATAAACTAGACTCGTTGAGGTTTCTTAACTTGCGGGAAAATAAGGTAATTTTTTTTTGTTGTTGTTGTAATTGTTTTCTTTCACTTCTAACAAATTTATTACTAATGTGTCTGTTCAATTTTTAGTTATCTATTTTCAAACCGTATCTATAAGTAAAACCCTTTTCTATTTTCCTTTATGTAACTACCATCTTTTTTTCACCAGTATCGTTTAGCGTATCTTTTTGGATGAAGATTGATTCACGAATTATTGTCTTTCTAACTCTAGGGTTTATTAATCCTTAAATCTCTTATATTTTTTATTTAAATATGTTGGTGAAATATAAATTGCATTATCTTTATATTTTCCAGGTGGATACAAATTTGCTGAGCTCCAGCATCCCATCGGAATATTCAATCACTTCCTTCAACAACTTTCAGTACAAGTTGTTCTACCTTGACATTAGTGGCTCTTCTTCTATGGAAATGACTCTGCAAGATATAAGAAAGTAAGATTTTTAATTTATATATTACTTACAATTACAACTAATTCTGCACTAAAAGTGGTGATTCGAGGAATTTTCAACGTTCTTGTCCCATGCAATACCTCCTAAAGATATAATACTTCATAAATGTTTATCCGCTAAAACCACCTGAATACGTATTTCCTCTTTAAATTTAGAGAGAAATCACCAGAGTTGTAAGCACTGATACGAAGCACGGAAATTCCTATGATTATTTTTAAGCGATCACTTAACAGTATTAGAGAATACAAGTATTAAATTGTTCGTATTTTGATGTTATTTCAGAATGCGGTCTTTACGATTTTTGGCAGTCAGCAAATTAATTAGGCGAAGTATTACTGCAGAGGATTTTCTTGAATATGGAGTCGAGTTAGAAGATCTGAAAATTTTCGGCAGTACAGTATTACGAATAGAAGCGAGCGCTTTCCAGCACGTGAGGACTATAAAAACATTGGATCTATCTGAAAACAACATCGAATTCATAGATCTTTTTGCTTTTGCCGAGGTATGTAGCTTTATATTTACTTTGAACTGTCAATGCCTACATTTCATTAAATCAAGAGCTATTGGATTGTCTGAGTAAATTATATTAAAATCAAGATATAACAACATCCACTTTATAAACATGAAAGTAACTATGTTTTTTTTCGTATAATTAAAAAAATCAAGATAGTGGATTAACCTGAATTTTCTTCTACTTATATTATTTCAGTTGCACAGTCTAACATCTTTAAAAATGGCGAATGGTTTGTCTGATGATGTGAAGATACTTCCCTTCGAACCATTGAAGGCGTTAATAGAGCTTCAGTACCTGGATCTAAGTAATAACAAACTAAAAAACGTGCCGGATACGTCGTTCCATTTTCTCTACAAGCTGAAGTCATTAAATCTACAAGACAATCTCATAGATCACTTCTCTAAAGGAACTCTGCAGGTAATAAATTACTGATAAATGAAAAAAATTGTGTCGAAATTACCCACGTGTAGAAAAGAAGGGTTAAGGGGCTCAAGGCCCCCTAAAATCCAAATTAAGTTACTTAAGTCCGTCCGCGACCAATAGAAAGTAGTGAAGACTCCGTTGACTACTTATTAGGTCATACTTCTCCATATGTCCTTTTTCTTCGCCATAAAGCACCTAAATTACAAACCTGGAACCGACATTTTATGCAACCAGTCAACCATATTTTCAAAAATATAACAAAATCACACAGATGTATTTGCAAAGTTAATTAATACAAACTGACTAAAGTTGTGTAATATCAATGATATCTATATTTAATGAATTTAAGTAATTGTGAATTAATATTTAATATTATTTCAGGGTGACATCCACAGACAGTTAGAAACTGTTAGTTTATCTCTAAACAAAATGAATCAAATCGTTATGCACACGTTCGTAGATTTAAGAGAACTGCAAGAGATTTTGATTGAGGATAATTTAATACAACTGATACAGAGAAGAGCATTCACAAGTCTTGATAATTTGAAAACTATTAAACTTAGAGGCAACAGAATCGATGAAATCTCTGAGGAAGCATTCCAAAATCTACCAGCTCTTAAAGAGTAAGTACTGATATTTTTTATACTTCAACAGTAAAGTAACAATGAGTACATAATTCACAATTACCTCAGTTTATTCTATAATATTGCTAGATTGAATAGTAATTATTGTTCAAGATATTCTCTTATTAAAAAAAACCTTTTATTTCAGGTTGGATATATCATTTAATCGACTGGAGACATTTAAATTCTCCATATTTGACCAAGTGGGATCAGCTACTGCGCTAAAAGTGAATGTATCGTACAACAGAATCATTGCATTGACAGATTCAAATGCACCAAGTTTCTTTACTTCAAACTTTTATCCTCCGCCAAAAGCTCAAAGTAAGTTTTGATTTAATTGATTTTTAAAATAAGTACACAATAAAATGAATTCATGTTTGTATCTTTCAATATGTGTATTATTGTCTTTGATTTCTTCTTTTTTAATGCCTTTTACCTCTTCTCTGTACTTTTTCATTCCTTCTTTTTCTTTTTCAAAGCCCTTTTCACTATAAGTAAGTACCTTTTATCTTTCTTCTTTTTTGTTTCCGAATATGGTTTAATTTATGTTTTGTTTTTTATTATATTGTTTACATGTTTTATGTATTTTAACAAAAATAATTATATTATTAATGTGTTTATTTTATTATCCATACATATTAAAAATCAATTCTGTTTTTTCAGGTCTTGGCACTGTTTCAGTGAATATTAGAGTTTTGGACTTCTCTCACAATAATGTTTCTTACATTGCACCTTACTATTTCAGGTATGTAAAAAAATACTTTTGAATAAGTATATTTTGCTTATCTATTATTTCAACTGTAGGTATATTATTTTACTGTAATATTATTTCAGACATGCAGACTTAACTTTATCAGAACTCCATCTCTCTCATAATCTACTGAGAAATATTACAAGGGAAGTATTTGGATCTATGTTAATGCTACAATATCTAGATTTATCTCATAATCAGATATTTCATATGGAATACGATTGTTTTAAGAAAGTTAAGAATTTACAGGTAAGATGTATGTTTAGTAATGGTGTGGTTATTATATCTATAAACTTTCGTATTAGCTTTCTTTATCGTATCTTACATTTTTAATGTTTTTTTTTAATTTCAGATAATTAATCTGTCCCACAATAATCTGATTGAACTGCCCGTTCAAGTGTTTCACGATATGCAAGCTCTCACATTCGTTGATCTTTCTCATAATCGACTAAAGAATTTAGCTGAAAATTTGATTCCATCACCTGCTTTGGAAAGGTAATGTATAATAACTATAACTATTTTAAAATGTCCATTTTTATTTTAACAAAAATGATCTATTGAATCGATTAACATTTTAAACCGAATTAAAATAAGTGATTTAAAACAATCAAAATGCTTTTTAATGCTTCCAGTAAATATAGCAAAATTCATTATGATGTTATATTTTACAGCCTAGATCTGTCTGAAAATGAACTATCCAGGATACCAACAAATTCATTATCTGCCGCTGCAGCTGGTAATCTGGTGGAATTTGACCTCAGAGGAAACACAATTCCTGCTATCTCTATTTCAGACTTTATCCAACGATTCAGGGTATGTTAATTTACTGTCATAATATTTTAAAATAGTGTAAAATTATGTAGTTTCAATACTAACAGCTTGAATTGTACCAACTGTAAGATTATTGGTATTAAATTAAATATTTATTGAATTTATGTATGTAAATATTTAAATTTACGTATGTACGTTTTTATTAATATATGGATTTACTATTAACCTGTATTGTGTTGTTTCGATAACAGTTTTTTGACTATTGTTTTCTGTGTATCTGTAATAAATTGCCTATCATTTCAATTATCCTTTTAAACATGATGTTATTGAAATTACTAAGTGAAACGACCGGAAATTTGGTGAATATCATTATTTAATAGCACATTGTGCCCTATTACATGTGACCTATGCTCGCGCGCTAACATTACGCTGTGCAATAATTGACAACTTTAGTCACTTGTATTTACTATTATATCATCCATAGTTATAGTTATTATTTTTTATCTTAATATTGAAATAAGCATATTATCATTAACGAAAAAGGTAAACAGAAAACATTAGTTCACAAAACTGTAGAAGCATCAAACCTGATTGTACTAACCAACGTAGAGCTAGTGGTAGTTCCGCTAACAGTTCCCGCCGCATGTTGCCAGAGCCCCGAACTGGGAGAGTACTGGCCCGAGGAGCCCGACTACAGCGATGAGTACATGTACCACACCGCTAGGCGAGATCACACCAGAGTATTTCACCAAAAAAAACAATACCCGCAGAATATCCTGTACAAGGTAGACCTGAATCTTAGAAGTAGATGATGCAAGAGGATTTGGAAATAAGACTGTTAAACGATAATAAAAATGCTTTTGAATCTTTTGCAAAATTACTTCATTGCATTGGGTTTAGTAGGTTCTTTAACTAAATATCTTTGCATAATCAAAGAAAATCTTAATACGCTTGGTTTGATTTTAATGATATATTTTATCTGAATGCATCATGTACATTCTGCTAAGAAGCATGTGCTTTTGTATTTTTGCGTATTTTGTATATTATAGACTTTATTTTAACTTAAATCAGTTTGTAATCACATTTTAGTCATTTATCTATCACTTGTTTTTATCACACATCGTTTACTTCTCTACCATGACCATTTTATTCTATACTATTTTCAGTTTTCTTGCAATTGTCATTTTTATTTATTTTCTCATTATGTGATTTTTATTGCTTTTAAACATTTCAATTAAATCGCATAAAGTAATGAAAAACATTGTTTATATTTTAAATAAATTTTATAATTTCAGTCTCTCGCTTGGCTGGATTTATCAAATAATCATCTCGTGAGAATCGAAGGAGGATCTTTCGCAGCGTTGCCTAGACTGCGCTGGCTGGATCTGAGTAATAATTCTCCTTTCAATAATGGTGAACGAGGAAATACAATGTTTAAGGGCTTGGAGAGAAGGTTGTCACATTTAGGATTGAAAAACGTTAGCTTAAAAGCTGTAAGTAATGATTATTTACAAATATTTTTTTCAACATTTTTATTAAGTAAATTAGCAGAATTAAACATTTTTTTATTGTTTTGATTTCAGCTACCGTCAATGCCGTTACCAAAACTAAAGAGTTTGGATGTATCGTACAACAATCTTCCATCGATTTTACCGGACACTACAAGCAATTTAACTCGGCTACGAGTTTTAGATTTATCATACAACGATTTCACTAAAATACCGGTGGTAAGCATCACTGTGTTATTATAATAAAGGAAGATTGCCACTTATGTATAATTTTGACATCAACGAAGTTATATATGAAGTAGATATTGAGATTTGTGAAATTGTCTTACTCAACGTGCCTATTTTTTCTAAATCTTTTCCCACGATATATTTGCCGTTACGAATTTTTCAGCATAAGATAAATATTTTTAACTTTAAATTTTAATTTACTGATTTTGTTCTTGTGTTTTTAGGCAACTCATTCCTTAAATGATCTCCGTTGGCTTTCATTATCCGGAAATCCTATTTCGGCTCTTATGAATACTAGTTTATATGGAGTCTCTCCACGATTGGAGTATCTAGATGTCACACGACTTCGATTGAGTATTTTAGAGGTAAGAATGTTGTTTTTTTAATTATTTTTTTAAAAGCGACGTACCCAAGATACAGGATAAAATCCTAGTGTGGGGCTATGAGTGTAGATTGTGTTTAAAAAAAGTTTGCTCTGCAGCAGTTTATTAATATCTAGCACTTACATCTTTCTATGAATTATTTTTTTACGTAAATTAAAAAAAAATACAGCCGAATTAAAAATCTCCTCCTTTTTTAAGTCGGTTAAAAACATTTATTTTCTTGCAGCATGGTGTTTTCAGTAAAATGTATGGATTAAGGACACTTAAAATTACAGCCTACAGTAACGTTAGAGATTTTAGCGTACCTAAAATGCTAGCAAACAATGCAGCTCTAGAAAATCTCTTAATAGAAGTTGATAATACACAAACTGATCTCGGCAGAGAAATGGGTGGTCTTTTACCATGTAAGCTGAGCAATATTACGTTAACAGGAAAACCGCTAAGACATCTATCTCAATGGTTACTAAGTGTAAGTATTATTGAACATCAAAAAGAAAAATAAATACTACAAATGATTATCAAAAATTTAAAACTATTTTCTTATAGGGAATCCAATCCAAAGTCCTAAGACTCACGATATACAATACTAGCGTCGAAGAAATACCAAGTGAAGTATTTTGGAGGCCTGGTCGTATAAAGAACCTAACACTGGATCTAAGAAATAATTATGTGACAAGAGCCCCTAATCCAGCGCAGAAGGAGTGGCCGGGAGTACCAAATACATTGTTCCTTCACGACATACTTGTCGCAGGAAACCCTTTAGAATGTGACTGTGGAATTGGGTAAGAAAATAGCTTCAAGTAATTGCTTCTAACATTAACAATGTTTTAACGGAAAATAATAATTCTAAAATCTTTCTTTGACAATTATTATAATTATTTATCTTTACTTAAAATACGCACTACAGAGCATACGTCACAGTAAAGATAATTATTTTAATCATATTATAATAGTATTGTCGCAAAATGTACATAAAATATTCTTGTAACAATACTCAGCAATGATCCCTGTGTTGTGACATAAACAATAAAATTATGATTCTGCTAGATTTAAATCTTAAAAGACCTGCAAGTTACTAATCAGTAGAATGCGTTGCCGTTTCTCGTATTATATGCACAGTTACATATCTTTTAGGTGGATACAAGCCTGGGATCGCAAACGTAGACAATACCTCTGCAACAGTCCATCTAACTGTGTAGCTACACGAGATGATGTACGAATAGCCAGATGTCCTTCATATGATAATCGAACCTTAAGCGATGTAAGTATTGAGTCATAGATCATTTCAGATCAAGTAGTTATGGATAATTTTATTAAAATATATGTAGGAAGACTAGGAAATTGTATTATAATTATCATGTATAAAATTGTAAATTAAATGAAATCATAAACGTTTTAAAGTGTAGGTAATGATTTTTACTTATACGCATATAGTTTATAACTATGTATCTATTACAGGTCATATCAAGAGACTTAGATTGCAGTTGGAGCCGAGGATTTTGGAGATCACCGAACCTATACATAATTATAGTCATGACGATTTTGACATACCTTTACATATGAGGCTTGTTCTGGCTTCTTGGGATCTACGAGGAATTCAATCTACTACTATCAAGATTATACCAGTTCTAAATTTGGACAGCCAACTCGATCCATCAAAAAGATTTTTCGATATTAAATAACGTTAAGAAATATTTATGGATGTTGAAGAATCTTGTTTGAAATAGAATCCAGAAATAAGTGAGACGTTTATTGATATCTTTTCAACTCAAAGTAAACTGTACCTGTTTCTGTGGCCTACAATTAGCATCTCCTGGGTACGATCCCGACTAGCCAAATCCTATGTAGTGTAGTCGTTAATCGAACAAGTTTTCAAATGTGATGTTAAACGATGGACAAGTGAAATTTGTTAGCGGTGAAGTAAGGTGACTATAAGTAAGTGATCGCTATAAAGTCTAGTGAAGCCTACCAAATTGTGATTTATCTTTTAAAGCCGAAGTGTGATCTCATGGGATTGAGTCTTAAAATGTTACCATTGAAATATCAATAGCTCCGTTTTATGTTTGAACTCCTTAACCTGAACCCGTTTTGTGTATTTAAGTTATATCTAAATTTCGACGCATTTCGTGCACTGCCTTACAGAATGAACATTCTGTGATTATTGTCCAGATTGTATTAGTATATTCAGCGTTGATATGCGTTAGTGTTGGGAGTGTTAATTTTGTAAACACTTGTGTGGAAGTGCACTTAATGTGTGTGTAGATGTTGCATTTACGTCGAATTTAAAACTATTTACGGTCCATCCATATTTGTGGCTTACACGATGCCAGATGCAAAATCTGATATGAATAATATTATAACCAACTTGCAAATATTAGATTGGTAGCCAAAATTGTTCTAAGAAACAGTTTAAGTGAGTTACCGAAAGAAGTAACAACAAAAATATAATAACACATTGCCATCAAGAACTTGGTGTATTGAAGATTGCAATCTGAATGTCAATTGTATATTTAACGGACAAAAAATTGATCCGTAGACTTTGGTTAATATATGACTTGAAATAAGGGTTGCAGGAAACGTTGGTTTTGCATGTTGTATTGTGTATAGACGGTCATCGAAATGGATGGTTCCTAAGACGCTTAAGATAAGTCCACATGAAGCAATGACTCGATTGCCTGAGTAGACTGCATACGCTCGAATGATGTGTTCGTCCATTGTTAAGAGGAATGATAATATTATCATTTTATAGATGTATTTGTTTGTGTATTAGAACATAGCTTTAGAATTAATCTGATCATTTATATCTTGTTCAACTGAAAATATTCTCCTTTAAGTTAGTTCTCTAAACTTTTCCATAGATGTAGCTGTTTTAAAATCGTCCTCTAATCTAATAGTTTCATTAGACTTATCTTTATACAAAGCTTTACCTGAAAATTTTATCCTAAATACCTATTTATAATATTCAAAGTAAGATCTTGCATTATATTGATTCTCTAAATTTTCAATTGTTTAGCTGTTTTCAAAGTCTATCTGGTTATCTTGTTTAATAAAAATATTTTATTACATAATTCTATATGTCGGTAGCTATTATTGTATCTACGGAGCATGCTGTAAGATATGTCATTAAAATATATTAATTAGAGTTTTATCGACTGAATTTAAATGTTTCAAGGCTATATTGCTGGTTATATTGTTAATATAGGGAAAGGTTATTGTGTACAGTTCTTATGACGTTGATTTCTGTATTTTTTGGTAACAGGTTTGACCCTTTTCAGAATTCTCTTTATACTTCCAAATAGTAATCACGTTTTTTTGTTTAATTTAGAATGCACGCTAGATACAGTTGCATTTCAGAAGCATTTTCCGTCTTTAATAGCTATGCATGACTAGTTCATAGCCTGATTAAATCTCTATCTCTATGTAGGTACGTGTGAACAATGGAATACCTCTTCAGTGGTCCATAAAGAAAGTTGTGTGAGACCTACCAGTTGACTTTTGTTTTCAATACCATTTCTGAAAATCCTAATTCAACTATATTTTCAACGAATCATTTTGAAAAAATACATTGAAAGTTATGGCTCCAAGAGTAACAAATATTTACTGTCTTGAAAATTATATTTCAAAAATGTAACGAGAAAGCCTAATTCTATATTAAATAAGAAGATAAGAGTAACGTCTTTAATTACTTTGAATGTCCTTTTTATTCTTAACTTATTAACTTCAGCTTAAATA
>DWMA01000371.1:0-11644 GCA_018252035.1 Urbanus sp. 3 SS-2014
TTTTCAGCATATTTTTATACTAATAAGCCTAATCTATTGTTTATTCATTTATGTATGTCGGATTACTGAGCAAGAAAAAAATCATAGACAAGGTGGAAGGTATGGATGGTTTATTTCCACCGATTTTAAGAAACTAGACTTGGTAATCAGTATCTGCAACTAATTCGTTGTCGCCACATATTTTTTTCTTTTAGCTCGTTGGACGGTAAGAGGCGTAAGAGAATTACTTCTCTAGTGTGGTGACTTATTCCAGAAAATCTTGCATACATTTAAAACAGGAAGGACTATTGACCAAATTGTCCTAACGCTTAGTCTGGCTACAAACGCCTTCTGTTCTTGTTCTTCAGGGATACATCTCCCTAAACAGGATTCAGCTGTAGCCTGTAGGCTACTTTTATACTTATTAGACACTGTCTTACAAATGTCGATTTCATCATTTTTGTTGTGTAAGGCAAGATCGCACACTCAATTATACAAATTACTATTTTACGACGATGTTTGGTAAGTCTTCTTTTTAACTGAAGATTGTAATTTCATCATATTGCCATACAACGATCCACGATCGTTTGAAATTAGTGCAAAATTCACACAGTAGGTAATAAATAATTATGAGTGGATTATAGGGTAAAGTATGGTAATACTTACTATATTTTTGTTACCTGAAATAAAAAATAAAATCGCAGATGCATTGAAATGAAGAAACTAAATTATGTAGTCTTTATATTTTTATTATTATTTGTAGTGTACATAAATCAAGGCGATGGTAAGATTCTTTTCCTAGAACTAAAATTATATCTTGTTACAATAATTATATTTTTTTGTATTGTTTACATCAATTTATTGTTAAAGCTTTGCTGTTTGCAACGATATTTAACTTAACTATAAACATATCAGTTAAACTGTGGTAGTAATTTTGTTAATAACTGTTACTTAGTGTATTTTAATAGACTATCGAATATCTAACGGTATATTTAGTACTTATGATAATAAAAATACTATGAACATAGTAGTAAATGTTAATGTTTATAAACTTTCGCATAATTTTTACATTTAGATTTTGTTTAACCTAAAACTCTAAGACAATAAAATTTCCGTCCCCGAAACACTTACCGAGTAGGTGCAGATTATCTGCACCGAGGAAAAGGTGCGATTATATGCAAGTCGAACTCTGATCCTGATAGTCAGCAAGCATATTCCAAAAACGATATTTTATTTGAAGGAAATATGCTAGGAAACTTGCAACTGCGTAAACGCACCCGAAGAAAATAAAGTAAGATAAAGATTTGATATAATAAAAGAATAATACCGTTAGTAGTTTAGTTATACGGCACAATAAAAATATTTCTTCCAAAGTCTGTAGATTATTATTTAAAATAGAATATAGAAAAAAATCAACACTTGCATTAAACATTGCACTTGAATCTAAAGTTATTCTAGAACTGACAACAAACATAATTATTAAGATTATTAATTGTAACATCCTGTCTGTAGATAAGAACTTAACGTGTTTTTTATACTCTAACATATAATAGTCATAAGGTAAAAAATTATTGTCATTATCAAGAGGAAAAAATATAACGCAAAGTATACATTATATGCTTACTTATTTAAAGTTAATGATAATAATTACAAAAAATATGCAAGGAGATCGAGAATAAAACGAAAAAAACTAAGTAGAAAGAATTTTAAAAGATGAAATAATCGAGAGAAAGGATTTTTGTTTTGTGATAAAATTAAGGATCATTAAAAATTGAGTAAGTTTGGGTAAATATGACCACTGGGGAAAATCCGTTTAACTGAAATTACCAGTAAATTGGTATAAAATAGACTTTTGTTATATAATTAGGCTATAAAGCCGCATTATGATTCCTTAACGATTTTTACCCCAGCGTCAAAATTAACCCAAATTACCTTAACACAACTATAGACTACTGTCATAGCGACAATTTTACTTTAACTTTAATTTTAATCATGGCTGTTATACATATAACCTACATAATTGTGCCAAAATCAGTGAGTGAACACTTAAAGACCTAAAAATGTTTGTTGACGTTTCCTTAAAAATATTTACAAGTAAAATCTTTTAGAAACTGTGCAATGATACCTTAATATAACATAATGTGATATGCAGATACATTAAAAATGCAAACATAATAAATTTATTTGTATAATTCGACATTATATTTATAGACACTTGTTTCCCTGCAAACGAATTAGCGATAGACGAACGACTGTTTGCTAAATAAAATAAAATTGATTTTATATTCCTATTTTTTAAACCCAGAATTTAATTAAATGTAGAGTATAAGATGCTTAAACACATTTTGTTTTTAAAACATAATATAGATAACAATTTAGTTAGTAGTTGCCGTTTTATATTGTTACTTTTTTCGCGAGCCTTAGGTTATTTATAATTTGCTTACAAATTTCTGTGCGTATTTTTTGCAAATTGCCTCATATTTTTGAATAATCGTTTTGTCTATCGCTCCTTGCCCTCGGGCACACAAGTGCTTTATATACCAGACTCGGCGCGTTTTAATACTTAATGTAAACTATGAAGTTCTCGATACAACTAACAAAGCTGCCTTGCAGCTAGTGGTTAGAAAGGAAAAAAGAAAAGGAAAGAATTACAATGATTCAACAATGAACATGACCGCTAACTTAGTTAGCACTAATATCACAAAATAAAATACTATAAAAAAAGAAATAAATAACATTAACCACTCCGTTAAGCCTTGTATGGATTGTTTGGGCATCTATAATTTTTATGGGATCTGGCATATCAAGTCTGCCATTAAAAAAAACAGATTTCACGGCCAGTAATAAAACATATGTCAATGGACAGCATAAGTGATTACAATTAAAAAGATAGTGATGAAAAATTGTGACTTTCTGAAATATTCACATTGTAAGATGCAGAAAACAAAAAATATATATTTTCTTTAATGAATCATGAATGGCACATGAACACAAATATCTCCGAAAGTATTTAATATTCCTTACGATGTTTCATGACTCAATATATTTTGATAGTAATAGTTTAAGCTATTGTCATAATTGTATTTTATAACTGGCCGCTGAAACTAGATTTTTCAAAATGGCCGTCTTGTTAGATGAAAAGATTAGATGCCCTTTCAGACAATTAGGCCACTAACCCATGTCACTGCTGGACCAGCGTGGCAACACTAAGGCCATCGAGCCTTAGCCCAGCAGTGGGCTTAAACGGATAGCCGCCTACCACTCCGTTAGGCGTAAAAAAATATAAAGACCATTTTAGTTTAATCTGAAAATCAATTATTCAAAGTCAAATACTGTTTAAGTAAATTACTCTGTAAATTTAGGGATGAGGGTGATTTATCTATTAATTATTCATTAAATTTAATATATCTAATTTTCCATACGGGTTCACACAGGAAAAAAAATCAGCATATTTTTTATATGGTCGTACTATTTTGTGGGATTTGAGACAAAGGATCCAACTAGCTAACTTGGTTAGAGTGGTAATTGTAAAAGAAATGAAACAAAAAATAGGTGAAAATTTCAAGAAAACCAACTATGAAAATCGAATGCGATATAGTATCGCTGAAACAGTGATATTTTGTGCGAATGACTGGCGCCGGTGTGTACCTATCTATATTAAAAATCACACTGAAATTGTTAATACCTTATCGGCAAAACTAATCTATAATGATTCAAGTAACACCCTTAATATATACAAGAACTTGAACCTATCAACTTAACATAAACTTAACGTAACTATAGAATAACTCAAAGTTGTGCGCTAAATCAAAAAACACGTTATAACCAATAAATCTTTTTAAGTGGGTAATATTACTCTAATCTATCTTCCTAACTGAATGCTTGTATATAATCAAAAATCTGTCCAAACGTAAACCTATGATTAACATAAAGATCTCCTACTTTTCTTAACATGAACTTAACAATAAATCGTAACATTACCTATAAACATTATATTTTTCCTTATCAATGGAAGAACTGTTGATTGTCGTTTCGTCCTAGCTTCTCTAGAACGCAAAACCTACTCTAAAAGTGAAAAGAAATAGTTGGAAACATTTATGTAATTATACAACATCTATAAATGTGCTATGGCACGGTTATATTTTACGTACAAGTAGTGATACCTCTACTCTATTCTACATCTGTTTCTAATAAAGATATAAATAGGTACAAGTAACAATAGGCTCACTAATGTTCAAATAGTATTAAAAATCTATATAAAGTCTTTAATAAGAATATAATTTATTTTCGTTCTGATAACGCTGTTAACATGTTGCCGCAGTACCAATTATCTTAATAAAATGTGATAATTTCACGATTATTCAACGCTGAATATCATTTGCGAAGACAGATAGAAAGTTAATTACAGTCTTTGGTTGGTGTCTTGCGGAATATGTACTAAAATAGTAAAATTTTAAGCAGCAACATTGTATAAAAATTCTATAAATTGAACAGTATAGTATACTAAATCGTGAAGTAACTACAACTTTATAAATGGAAGGCACTTCTCAGACTTGTACAAGGTACAGCACCTATTAACTCTACGATCAATATAATAATTAAAATTTAACACGCTGCAGTATTGCGTAACTGGCCTCCATAAAATTGTGTATAATTATTATTGTCTAATATTTGCACAACCATACCTTTTAAACAAGTATAATATAATGAGCTCTATGTAACAAACGTTAGATATTAAATGCATAACAGTATCATTGGAAATATACGATACGTACAGTAAAAGTGTACATCAAAATTTCACTCCAAAAATAGAACAAATTCTATGCCTATTGAACTCTGATTCTATACTCCTAAAACATTAACTGCAGGTAAATATGAAAACGTCTTTAAACTTTAAAGGCACTATCGTAACGGTTCCTATATAAAATTTACGTGGAATTAGTAATACTTGTCACATGATAATCACTCAGACTTGAGTGGGGTCTGGCGAGGAGTGCGACGGCGTGGAGCCTCGGGGCGACACTGACCCGATTGCTTCTAGTTTAATCCCGGGAGGAAGCTGGCCTTCCATGCCGGGCATTAAAAAGAACGCATTGGGGGGATAAACGCAATCCTTCGGTACATAACAGTCGTGCGTCGTCTTCATATGGTTTTTCATTTTATCCGGCCGCGAGAATTCCTTGCAGCACACGGGGCAGGGGAACACTTTCCGTTGCTGTCCCTCGTGATACAGGAACGCATGCCTTTGGAATGAATATTTATTTTTGAACGTCTTCTGGATGTTCTCCTTAGCGCACTCTGTGCATTGATACACCCCTTCATTAACGGACGCGTACCGAAAAAGGTTTAACCCCCTCACTGACATTTCTGTTAACTGCTCCGCGGGGTCGTTTGATGCAGAATTAGCTCTTCTTCTTATTCTTCTCCTAACAACGGGCCTCTGCATTTGGTTTCCCCCGCTTTGTAAATTGTTGTTTAAGGAATCGTTTTGATATTCGTTTGACGTTGACGCAGCCTGAGTTATAGGGTTCACCCGGAGTTTTCCATGACCCTCGTTCAACGGTGATTGCATATATTTTAAGTCTTTATTTTCAAAGTCGGGAGTACCTCGTCCTGAAAGAAATTATATGTTTGATTAAAGCTTTATGTTTTTTCACTAATTTGGTAACAGAAATTTCTACGAAAGTTCCAAAACTATCTAGCAGACAAATCAAATAGCTAACGTATAGGAAATCTAATGGCAACATATGAACATTCAAAATAAAAGGCGGATAAAAAAGAAACAAATGACGAAAATATATTAATATTTATTTGTTCAAATTGAATGACGAAATTAATTACACCATGTTAAAAAAACGGAAACCATGAACAATGGAACTACCTCACGGACGAGTTTGACGTAAGTTGGACGTATTGCACAGATAATAGTCTAATTTAAGTAGACAAATAGCACCAAATAATTACATCGTAAGTAGAAAAGCACATGTCGGATGTAAAACGACAAACTCGTCCATGTCATAAATACTAAAATAAATTATACAAAAATAGAAACAAAAATAGAAAATCAAGTGAAAATAAGAAACAACAATATTAATTCTACTACAGTTTTGTTTCATATACCAATGTTTCTTGAATTAAATTTTAGCCTATCAGGTAAAACACCAGGCAGTGTATAAAAGACAGAGGATTCATAAAGTCAATTTTCTAAAACTACATAGAATTATAATTAAATCTAAATAATAAATTAAAAAATAATGCAACAAAAAAGAATAATATTTACTATGTTACAATAGGACTCAAGTGTTTGCATTTGGAACTATTTCGGCAAGTTCGGTAGTAGGTACAACATAATTATAAAAATATCGCTTCGGCTCACTTAGCTCATAAGATCACATGAGGTGGGTTACAAGAAACATAAACTGCGGATACGGACGATTAACATTTAAAAATAAAATATAGCTGCTTTTAAAACAAACCGAAGAAAATAACAGACGAAAACATATTAACAATAATAAAACAAAATTAGCCTCATTACGTGGACAGCATTGAATAAGTCGCGTCTAACGTATAAATAAAATACAAAAGCAATAATTTGTACTGAACCAAAAATACTTTGTTCTCGCATAGTGTCAATTTGAGCAACATAGAAAGCATTAACATAATCTAGCTCCAACCACACCTACGAAACATGAGGGTAAATCATATGATTACATACCTACCTGATCAGTCCTCTCTTCCTGACTACTAGTTTTCTACGGCATAGAAAATTCACTCCAATGTTAACAACACAATATATCCCTACAAAATTATAAATAACTTAAACTAATCTTTACTAATAACCCGTGTTGTTACTTTGCTACTATTAAACATAATTTATTTATTAAATCTGAATTGTTGTCGTTGCTGATATCACCAGAGACAGGTATCGTCGCTCGCTCGTCGAGCAACGGGTCGTTTATAGAGAAAACATATTACCAGTTCCGAACATCGGTTCCGAATATCGGTTTCCTCTATAAATACTAAATATAAATTACACACATCCCACGTCACTCATTGTGAACTACTCTTTTGGATTGTTATGTTAATAAACAAGTTGCAGAGTGAGGTTGGGACATGGTGCCTCAACATAATTATGGCTTAAATGATGGCCTATTATGTTGAGGACTCAATGAATGTGTCGTCGAATAAATCTTTTGTTTTTTGGCATGACGAACGTCACCTCTGACATTCCCAGACAACATTAATCGAATTTGACGGTGGTACTTGTGTACCCCGGTACACAGTATTATACATTCATTATACTAAAAGGAAGTTATCCGATATCCAAGATACAACACATACATAGACAATTTAACGTCACAATAAAGATTAAAGCAACAAGGTATAAAATAAAATCATAAAACATACAAAAAGAAACGAAAACATAATATAACGTGAAATAGAAATAATTGATAATTTTGCTGTAACTTTTATTATTTTCTTTAAAGATTCTAAAAATAGTAATTAACACCTTATTGTATACAATTGTATTTCTGTCATTAACAAATAATGCTATATCGTGTAACTCTGAATTCTAAATTCATCTAAATATTACGCTTTGCATTTGAATTTTGCTATTGCCTAAGTGCATATAACAAAAAAATATCAATTTAACATTTGGCTAAGGTCTATACAATAAATAAATCATTTTATTTATTTTGCATAATAAGTTCATTTTATGATTATTATAACTATTAAGAATTCCTCGGTTGAGGGATAAAAAATAGATTTATCGGAAGAAATTTCACCTAAAACACGGTTTCAGGATAAATATTTAAAAAGTTTTAATTCCTGCCCTGTTGTAGTATGGTTACCAAAATCATCTTCTATCAGTAACATACTGCCCCGTATTCAAATGAAACAGTTGAATTCGCAAAAATATGACATAATTTCATAATGAATACAACATTGCAAGATGTCACCAACTTTCTACACCTTAAATATTTATGGAACATGATAAAATTTACAATAAACTGACATTACTCTTCTGCAGGTACTAAGATTTCACATAGTTGTGGTTTTATAACGACTTGTACACACTAGGCAAGATAATAAATAACTCTCTCGTATAGAAGAAAAACATTTCATGCAATTACAGGAACTACGCTTTATATAGCCGAAAAGAAGTATATCTCTTCGCGTAAATAATTATTTAAGTAACATCTCCGTAATCAGTAAATGAATATTTGATAAATAATTCATATAGATATTTCTGTATATAGTAATAAATCTAGCAGAATTGTCAAATAGTAAAGAGTATTAGATAATGAGGTCGAGAATGCCTCTCTATGCAACTCATAAATATATCTATTCACAATTTGCAGGAGAAATATAAACTGCGTAATTATCATAATATTATATATCATAATCTGTAACACTCTGCGAATACTTAGCTTTAAAATTGATCTACCTATCTCTTTCATATCCTGTAACATTATAAGCATAAATATCGATCTTTAATTATATAATTGAAAGATAAATCTTGATCTACGATGAAGTAACCGTGACACAGTAAAATAGAATATGTGTTAATATATTTTCTGACATAAATATGTTAAAAATAATTGTTTATGATATATGACATATTGGAAATCCTAAACTTCCCTATAACCCCATTTGGCAAAATATTACTCTTATACAAGACATCCGAAATGGGGCAGTAAATATGAATTTACATATATATTTAAAATCAACAATATCAACCAACAACATATATTTTAGGGACATTTATGTCACATCACATGTGACATCTTCTTAAGTTTAATTTAGCACCAATTGATGATATTATTAGCTTTTAATAATAAAATAATAATTTTACTGTAAAAAGAAAACATCTAGATAAATCATGGTAAAATAAATAGACCATCAATATTGTTGTTTTCGACGACGCACATTAAATTAGATAAGATTGCAAGGGTAACGACATACCATGTCTTAAAATGAAATGTTAAGTAATTCCAATGTTAACACGTTAAGCTTAGGCACTGGCTAAATTGACTATTATGAAAACAGATTTTCGTACATCCATTTATAGCCTCACCTTAAATTAAATCTAATTTCCTCCTTTAAGTACCTATCAATGTTCAAGATAAATTTTGTATATAGATTATGAAAGGTAGGTACAATAAATTCGTTTTTATGAATTTAACAGTCTTAACATTGATTATCATGACGTATATAGCCGCCTCGAATTTATGTGACAATTTTATAATCTTCATTTACATTTTTTTTCAATTTCCGAGTAAATGGGAAACATGAGATGATATTCTTAATTTAACTATATGTTAAGTATATTTACCTACTTGGGCCTAAAGGTTTCTATATTCCTAAGGAAGCTTCTTAAAGTAGATTGTAAACTCTGAATAATGAAAATAAATAATTATACATAATATTCTTTGAAATTTCTTAGTTACCTAATAGTCGATTTAACTTATATACAAGTAAAGGCACACTAATAGGCAAGCGTTCCCTGGACCAACTACTTATTCAATTGGAAACCTTTCATAATTTGGGTAAACATAATTACCTTCAAAACTATTAACAACAATTTTTCATGCGTTTCGTACAATCCCCGAATCTATTTTGTTACACATACAGAAACAAAGAAAATGTGTTGCTATCAATATATGGAAGACTACATTTGCCTCTAAATTAACTAATTACGATTTAGTAAGTACAATTTCTTAATTTACGTTTAAGGCAATTCGATTTCTACTAAAATAGAATTTGTAAATCATCTCATGGTTCCAGTAGGTATTTTTAAACTTCTCTCAAAGCACCTTGCTAACATCACTTCAACAACAACACTGTTGTGTCACGTGTAATATTTACAACAACCGAACAATTACATATACAACATTTTTTACATTTAATTTTTCATATAGAATCTGACATTTAATGAACAATTAGAACATTTTAATTTGACGAGGATATAAATTACGTCCCTGTGTTATACATATTGTTAATATTGTTTGCTACATATATTTTATTTATTCATCTTTATATTGTCTTTGACAGATATCTAACAATAGTAAGTTTCATTTCATATAAATAATGAAAAATATATCTACAAATAAATATGCACCATGACATTAAAATTAGAGGAATCGAAAATGACGATGATATAACTGAATGGTCTTAAGATTTGTATAATGATAAGGAACTGATTCTACATACTACGTAATATTATTGATTTAATGAGATTATTGAAAGCTATTCTAAGTCATTTTGTCACCACTGAGTTTGGTTTATAAGAATAGCGTATCGTTTGTAACCAGTTATTATCAACAATGATAAACTATTTAAAATTAATCTTAACAAAAATCTAGATATTAAAAAAATCATAGCCCGTGTTGAGTTTAACTTCGGAGAAGTTATAATCGTAAATTAAATACCTAAGATCACTAATAAGGCAAGTTAAATGAAAAATGCATTTCACACCACTACTGTTAATGGCGTTCAATAAGCCTTTTTGTAGCCAAGAATAGCCTCTTCCCTAAAACACCAGATACTCTACTGAGTATAAGGGATTTTCAACATTTACAAAAAGGCCACGCCATTGGTAAAATTGTAAAATTAACACCTAAATAAACTTATACTAACTAATTCAGTTCAATGAGAATTGCGTGTAATTAAATAGACTACTTTTGAATTAACGATCACCATGAGTAGTTACTTTGTACCCTGAAATTTTTGTAAGTAATAAAATTAAGTAACAAGTGAGTGCAAAATAACAAGTAAATCATAGAATTTTATAAATCTCTTCGAAGTTCAGCACTCTGAGAAACAATGGAACAACATAAATAAATAGATAAATATAACAACAAACGACATCTACGTCGTTTAATATCAACAAACTTATTATTATAGTCGTGAAACTTAGAGCTCGAACGCCTATTCATTTGCAATCTACATTATACTCACTATTTAAAAATTCAAATTCTATTTTAACTTTAATATGAATTTTTAATAAACTTACACTTAAAATCAGATCTTTATATGTTTACGTTAAACGTGTAAGTGAGTAACATAAAATGGTCGTTTAAGACTCCTGCTTTGCCATTTGTTCACTGGCGTTTGGCTGATTCTTGTGTATGATTTTCAAATGCGCGATCATGTTATCTTTCCGTGTAAACTCTTTGAAACAAATCGGACACGGGAATACTTTGACGTCTTTTTTGTGAGAAGTGACGTAATGTCGACAGAAATTGCTGATGTGTGTGTACACCCTGGCGCATATTTTGCACCGAAACACATTTTCCCCCTCTTTAATGCAGTAGTCTCGTACCGATTCGTTTGTTTCCTCATGATAACTGCCCACATTTCCTATGTTATTTTTCCTAATAGGCGAAGGGAATATACGATGTTCCCAATTGGTTTGCGTTAAATCCGCAACTTCGTTGTTAGCCATGTTTAGGTTGTTTTGTTCTAATTCAGCCGCAAACAACTGTGTGGCAAGAGCAGGCATGAGCACGGGCTCCGGTGGAAATTTATCAAAACTGTTAAGCGCGGGGTTCAAGTTAGATAGGCCTGAAAGCTGATTGAATAGGTTTCGGGCTCTAAATTTAGATACTTGGGGTAGTAATTTTTTACTATTCTTTGGCTTTAAATTACGACCTAGTCTGGT
>DWMA01000372.1:0-11641 GCA_018252035.1 Urbanus sp. 3 SS-2014
TGAAAGACTAAATGGTACCTACTTCAAGATAATAATATTATGGCACATAAGTACTGTAGGTCTTATAATATTTTAATCGATTGAATTAAGCTCAGTGGTTTCGTTTGACGCTACCTATTTCAATTACAGAAACTCAAATTATAGTAATTACATAATTATATTATTTTTATTGTTACTTATTCTTGTTTCTCCAGCTATTTTTACTTTTATTATATCCTTCATTTTGTTGTTTTGTGTATATTGTTGATATTATATAAAAGTTATCGTAACCAAAATATATAAAAATATTAGCCGTTTAGTTTTGTACATTAATTTCAGCCCACTTCTCATATCCTCGGTAGTATAGTGGTAAGTATCCCCGCCTGTCACGCGGGAGACCGGGGTTCGATTCCCCGCCGGGGAGATTTATTACAGTTTTGCATATTCTTTGTACCTATAATCAGTATATGAAATGGTACCAAAGGTCTTTTTTGAAATTGTATATAATAATAGCTTAGTTTAATAAAATTATTAGGGTTTTCATACATTTCAATGTAAACGGGTTTATGAAATCAGAAGATTATTCTTCTTTAAGTATATTTTTTAACTTACTATGGCAATTTTTAGCAATTCTAATTGAAAGGTGCGCTATATGCAACAATATTCAGTATCATAAACACATAGTAGGTATTGTGGTAAGAATAGGTACCTACTTTGAAATGAGAGTCTGAGGTTCAATTCCCCAACGTATTATTACTAACGTAGTATTTGGCATATACACCTACTAATTGTATACTATGCCAAATACTTAATTACGTTATGTAATGACCATAAGATACCATAATACATATATTAAAATATCATAAAAATATATTTAAGGTAGTACCTTATTTTAATCAGAAACCACTGTTTACCTATTTTCGGGACAGCAGCAACATTCTGATACGATTAACCGCTAATAAATCACTCATTGTGCGCGACACGGGCTTAATTTCATTGACTCAGTGCTGCGACACACACAGCGAGCGCACTGAGCAAGTGCAATTTCATTGCACATTAAAAATGTTCCCTTCATTCCAGCAATTCCAACACTTTTCACTAATTAATCGTTAATTGCGTGAGATAAGAATTTATTGCGCTCTGGAAGTTGTAAAGTGATAATAAATATTTAATGTTGCTTCAGTGAGCTATTGGTCGCTTAAAACAAAATGTGTTTCGTTTTGTGCCCAAATTTCCAAAAAACCTGAAAGCTCGTGACTTATTTTGAACTGGATTCACTGAGTGAGTGTGATCGATTGTATTGAAATTATCTCAAAATATTTATTTCAATGAAGATCAAAATTTTCGTGAAAATGAAGCACATCTGAAATGTTTAATTAATTGATATGCCATAAATATTAAAATACATAGACATTAAAGCACTATAAAACGTGTGTACCTATAAGACATTTCGATTTAGGTTTTAGTGAGTTTTCAAACAACAATATTTTTCCATTGCTACTATCGTAGAATGGCCTACACCATGTACAAGCGCCACAAAATTTATATCACCCTATTTATAGCGAAACTGCCGCGCGTTCCGCCAGCGTGCCGGGAGCGCCATGTTTCAAGGTGCAGCTCTTAATTGTGAGGTGGTACGCATACTTCTCTTTCATATGGACATCGTAAATCAGCGCCACCTAGCGAAATTAAAACCGGGCCGTGCAGGCATTAATTTGGTACAACGAAACGGTGAGCAGCGGCCTCTGACGGAGACAGATTTCGTGGTCTTAACACCGAAATTGGGCACGGCAGGTCACTGGGTTTTCAAACTTGAACATGAAATATTATAGGGAAAATCGGAGCGGTTAGGAAGAGTACTTGTTTGGAAAATTAGTGAAGTTTTGACCTTTATCGAAGTTTTTTTTTATTTTAGGGCAGTTATTAGGGCTATGGGTTAAATAACGTACCTATGGATTTTTTTTTATTTTTGAACAGTTATGAAATAATATTTTTTAAAGTATACCTATAACAGTATGTGAGATAGCAGTAGGTATTTGAGTTAGTAAGAGTTACGTTTAATTTATAGGAATGGTCTCATTTACCTCCAAAAATAGAAGAAAACCGGAATGAAGTAAAAAATCTGTAAGCCAATCAATGTATTAAACTGTAATCGTATTTAAACACAAAGCTGTAATTATAATAAAATAAATTACATTTAAAGTACACAATAATCTCATCCAATCATTCAATAGATTAATAGCGTACTAAAGTTTGTTCTCCAAATAATTAGTTAAACTGTTTCAGTGATCAGTATATCTGATTTATTTTATTCAATTCTCGTATTTGATTCCGTTGCATCGCTATTTCAACGCCCATACGAGTACATAACCAATATTTATTTTCGAAACTGAATTTGAAATTTCGTGTCATTGTATTGTTCCTATATTAAAATACACACGCGAATATTTATGTTATGTCTTTATTGGAATTTACATATTCATAGCTAGTTTTTATAGTTGATATTTGTGTTAAATATTCCAAAACGAATATATTGTTTCAAATATTAGTCTATTTTCTAAATGTCTGTTTTTGAAGTTTTGTGTATGTGATTTGTAATCAAAAGATGGACATTTTTTATATTATGTCTTTAGTTGAAACTTTATTGTTTTTTATTATTATTTTGCAATGTATTGTATTGTTTCATTTCAATTTCATGTAAAGGGAATGTATAATTTCTAAACAGAAAAAATAAGACCATTTTGTACTCGTAGTCCTCTACATATTAACAAAACATAACTAAAATCACGTATTTCTTTATATTATCAAAGAAGACGCTATCAAGAAATGAATTTCCTCACCTTTTCTTTACCAAAATGGAAGATTTAAGCTTGCAGCTGTTGCTATGAGTATTTCGTGTGAAATATTAAATCTGGAGTGCGCTCGCGAGGAGGTTACAAATTAAAACACCTGATGATCACAGTTAAAGGTTAAAGTTTGTGTACGTGCTTCACGAAATGTTGCGATTTGTACGTGATTTTCGAATAAATTAAACGATTTGAACACATCCTCAAAGTGTTCTATACTTGTTTGAGTTGTATTTCGCTTTGAAGAGCGACTGAAGGGGAGTTTAACTGTTAGTTTTTAGGGGAAATTAACTGTAAAATTACGCGAGGAATATTCTGGTGGAGTTTTGTGCGCTCTACATGTATTATGTGTACCTAATGACATTTTGTATGATATTTTATTACATTTAATTTACGTTTCCTATTCTCAGAGCGTACCACAATTTTGCCCTGTGTAATGGGTATAAAAACAAACAGCTAGTACCAGATGACAGATCTCAGACCGTAGATTGGAAATATGTATAAAATATTTTTAAAGATCTGGCTGATCCGGTATTGAACGCAGAACCTTCTATATATCAGATCGGTATGGAGGCCGCACAACCACGCGGGACGTCTAATATACAACATATATTTTATTTCATTATTATTTGAAAGTCTTAAAATAATAATAAAGTACTACTCCTTTACTTATTCTAGGTCTTGTATACTTGATGTATACTGTGATATACAGCAATGTAAGAACGAAAGCACATCAAAATCCGATTAGTGGTAGTAGATATTAGAGCACAAAGACATTTCCATTTTCGAGAGCATGTTTGTAGAATTAAAATATATTTACACGGTATTTCCATTAAATCACACTGAAGCATGGTTTGTACGTAGTATTAGATTACCTTAGTTGCTATGTTCGAATATATAAAAGTATTAGCCACAGACAAGTATCTAATGTCTGTGGTATTAGCCTTAATAACTAATACCTAGTAATAATAAGTTTTCTTCTAAGCTTCATACGAGTAATTGAAACTTATTAACTTAAGTTTATGAGAATTGCGTTTTTTTAACCACTCGTGGTATTTTTTAAAGATCTTTATAATATGTAATTTGATAAAGTAACGCAATGAATTTCTATAAAAGACAAATATCAATGATATTTTCACAAATAAACGGATTTGATGCCGAAATGAATTTCTATAGAAGACATCAATGATTTTATTCACAAATAAACGGATTTGATTACAAGAGGAAAATATATAAAAATCACCGAAGAATGGCGTAATGGTCAATTAGTCAACTCTAAGTATCTTTAAGTAAGTATCAATAGTGGTTAAGATGTTGGTTTCTGGTTTTAAAAGTTAAGTCAGAAATATGATATCATTTTCCTATAATTTATTTTGATAGATAGATACTGAAGCATCATTTATACCTCTCAATTGATGGATTTAAACAAGAACCTCTAATTCTAAACAGAAGCAGTGCCTACGCCCTAATTCCCATATCTCCGTAAGTAGCAGTGGCGCCTAATCATGAGGTCGCAGTAATCACGGCGGAGTGCCGCGGCGGCTTTGTCTCAGTTCCACTCTTGCACCAAGTTTTTGTGCACGGTGACAATGTATTCCTACGAAAGACTAGTATTTTTCGTATCTTTAGCCACATTTTAAAGAAATGTGTCCGTCTGAAACGAGCTGTTTGAAATGTTTTATGTTTACGGATATGTATCTAAACTCATGTTTTTTGTAGGATTGAGGGAAAATATGCAGTCAATATGATATCAAGGTTATAAGATTTATAACCGTATCTAGTGTACCTGCTCATAATCTTGTGTTGTACTTATTGTTTAGACCTTGCAATAATAAGTTTATTGTAGTTGTGGCGTACTAATTTTATAAAAATGTAAGTCTAACAGGAAAAAATCATAGAAGAATCTGTTTTCTTACGATATCGCGACATTATGATGGTATACCTACTTAAATCGTGTCTTTTTTTAGTTCTGTTTGCACAAACAAATTGCCATTTGATGCTATCGTGCAGTTAGGCTATACGATAGAATTATGCAAATTATTTAGTTTTAAAGTTAAGATAAATCCAGTACAGAATAGTTTTCGCTATTGACAAATGATGCCGTAACATATCATGCTGTAACAGAGTATTTGGTTAGTACGGCTATTATTTTCTGCCACACGGAATTTATGTTCCGAAAATAGTCCAAACCGCTAATTTATAAATACGACTCGTCTCATACATAAAGCCGGCAGTGTGCGTCTAATAATATATTTTAACTCGACTATAAAACATATGAACAGGTACTTTATCATGCGGCAAAGCCGGGTGTCAGAGCGTAGCGCCTGTATGATGAACAGGGACCTTATAGGCTTACGCTCAACCCCAGTTTACACGGAATCTCTGGTTGAAATTAGTGGTTTCTATAATAGATTTTAAAGGAGTTTTCGTTGCGAGGGATGAAAAAATGATATATCTCGCCGTGTTGGCAGTAATATTTTAGGTGCACCGTTTATGCGAAGCTCGTTGGAAGCGGTCTTGTTTAAGCCTGCTTGTGACGCTGAAAAATTATTTTTTCCCGATGCGTTGGACTGCCAAAAGTCTTAATGCTGTTGCAACCTGTTGCATCGGCGCTAAAAGAAATAAAGAAAGCTGGACAAGTGAATTCAATGCTTCATATGTTCAGATAACCGTACGAGTTATGTTAGTGCTTGGTCTTTTAGTGGGATAAAAGAGACCGTTTAATAATGAAGTGATTTAATACTTGTAACAAGTATTACTATAATAAGAATTTCTTTAAAAAAGTTATAAGTAAGATTGGATGTGTGCATAGATTATAGTACTAGTACCTACCACAGTATATTGCTGTTGAAATATTGTAGGTATATTATTCATCCGTAAGTTAAGCTGTTTCAGATCCTTGGACGTGCACGCTACAAGTAGCTATTTTCTACTTATATACAGATATATTGAAATTTCATGAAAAATGCTCAACTGCTTCTGATAATGTGTGCTTTCAATGTGACGGCACATGGCATTAGCTAAAGTTTTGTACCTTAAGCTTAATTTAAGCTTAATTTATTGGCTAGTTATTTAGTAATAATCTTTTTAAAATCTATCAAATTAATACATTAGGTAGTGTGAATATAATATTTTAACGTTATGTTCATGATTATTGCTACTAAAATGTAATAGATAATACCTTCTATTAATTAAACCTAGCAGAAGCCATTACCATAGTTAAGTGTCAAACGTTATTATGCTTACATTTGCCTCTTAATACTGTAAGCGATTTAACTGTTCACTAATTACGTAAATGTTGTGGTATTAAGGTTCCTCCATGATGTACTTAAGCTCTAAGTATTAACGGTTTTATAAGTAGGCCGAAAATATTATACGTATTAGACGCTCTATTGGAGAGTTCTTAGAATGAGTATTAGTATTATTAGGTACGGTGTAGGTATTGGTAGATTAAGAAATTATTTTGCGTTTTTTATTAACAAGGTAACAACTTTTTGATATAGTTTATAATCTTAATTAATAGTTTGAACGTCGTGTTTATATTAAAACTGTGTCATTGTCCTTTAAAGGATTAACGTATTAATAATCAACATTTTGAACGAATAAATATATAAGTAAATGTAATTTTATTTTTGTATTTGCAATTTGTTTTGGATTTATGTATTTACCTACATAGTACAAGTGGTCCGTAATTCAATTAAAGAGCAACCGAAGTAATGACATTTTCATTAAATAAATTTAAAACAAAAAATCAAAAGTAAAATAATTTAAGATTAAATAAATCTATCTGTAGTATAAATTATATTTTGATATATTGCAATAATAACATTATGTAATAAAACGTTATTACATTATTGTATTGTATTGAAACTAATTCTGCTTAGTTCCATAAATAAATTTAGTGAAAGCTTTAATTCAGTCTAAGATTTGTTTACATAACTAAGTTAAGAAAATCAACCGTTCCCGTGAAATAAACTGACAAATAATTGTGAATTAACTGAGTATTTCGAAGGCAGAGGTAAGAAATACAAAAGTACGATTTCAGTGGAAGACAATAATCCTTGAAGTTTTCAGTGCCGATTCACGAGCGACAACAGCGAGACAATTACCATTTATTTACCTTTTCTTTTCCCAATTAGGCGAGCTTACCCGATTTTCCTCAAAAAAGGAATGAGCGATCAAAATTTAACGTAATTCTCGGTACTCGGGTGCTATTATCAAATTACATGTCCATCGCGGAAGGTTCTAATCGGATGTGACGGAAAAGAGAATTCAGTGCATATTATTAGTTGATAGTCTAAACAAGATTAAAGTGGAGTGAATTTATAAATTCATGAAGAACAATCCTTACCCGAAACTGATGTCAGAATTTTAAGATCGTCTCGGGAAGATTGTAAGGAAGTTAGTTAATCCAGTTGACTGCTTGCAACGCGAACAACTAAATTCCCTTAGCCGATTAACGGAGCTGAGTTTGTATTACTTGTATTATATATTGTTGATATGTAACATACTCGTAGCTATTTGATGATGTAATAATATTACGTTATATCAGCTTAATCAAATATTTGTGGCCGACCAAAGGTAAGACTCTAGTTCTATTTTGGGCTCACTGCTCGGAGGGCCATAGATCCTCAGGTAGGATTCCTAGCTTATTTCGGGTTCATTATTAATTTCCATGGTCAGCAGTGGCCATTAGGATCCAAGTATTTCGTTACAAATAAATCAGTGAGATAGAAATAGGTATACATATGTAGAAATTTTGTGTCATTCTGTGTTACACAATACTCATTTATTTAAAAAATGAATATAGCCTCCGCAATCTTAATAACAATAAAATAATAACAACTCTTTCGCAAAATAAAACAGCAATACAATAAGAATACGTCTTTTGTTAACGTCGTAAATTACGCGAAACTTGAACGTAAATTACGTTGCAATCGTTTGTTTATAAAGTTCCAGTCGCAGTAAATCATTGGGCGATATACATTTTTTTATTTTAATGCCTTTCGCCTATGAAGCAGCTCGTTATCGAAAAAATATAGCTATAACTCAAAGACGCATGACATTTTAATGTACAGATGTACAAATATTTTCTGATCTTACAAATCGAAAGGCAATAACCGTTTGAGATGTTATTTTTTTAGTTATCGCGACATTAGGATTTTGTTGCTGAATGTATTTCTTTTATTTTTAGTATACAATTGTGAATATACTTTTCATGGAATAAAAGATTTTGTAAAATATGGGTTGATAATTGGCAATAAACTTTATTATTTTATTATATTAATGTCGACCTATATTAGAGTTAATTGAAATGTTTTATTTTTTGTGTAGCGTGCAAAAGTCAAAGGACGCAATTTAATTTTTAGTTCGTTCGTTTGATAACTTGTTTTCGCGAAACCAAAAATTACAAAGTTACTAACTGAAGTTGTATCAAATTATGGAAATGAAATTTCTTTTAGGTGTTAGGTATAACTTTTTGTCTAGTAATTTTACAGAAAGATGTCTTAAGAGCATTTTGATGGAGGGGATTTCAATGAATAATTTTTCCAATGGATATTTTTATGTTTATTTTCAAATTCCTTTTGCATAAAATTATATATTTTTTATAAAGCCTAAGTAACTGAAATACTCATAATGCCTGACGTTACTTTCAAAATCGAATAGTTCAGCTCAACTTAAATAGGTTTTTGTGTAGGGAATGTGTAGAACTTAAAACAGTTAGATTGAGTTGCAAGTAAATACAATTAGATGCCGTAAGCCACCGCTGAACTTCTAATAAGATTAAACGCACAACTTGAACGTGGAACAAGTGGCAACGAGTGATATACAAACAAATTGCACTATAGATATGCGAGGAATGTGCAACTAAGATTGGATGTCGGCTTAGTGGTGTTGTTCTGAACTTTGGAAGTTGTAGGTTTTCATTGAGTTTATTTTGAAAGTGACTTTTATTTGTTTGACGACTAATAGTAAAGAAGCAAGCAGTTAACAGTAATAACGGTAGGTACTCCCTGAGTAGCATCATGTAAGCAGGTAGGTACGTGCGTACCCTTCAAATTAGAGTACCTAACATGAGTTGTGATGTAGGTATAAGTCAGAAATATTACTAAAAAGTAAAGATTAAGTACAATATCTGTGATTCGTGGAATCCAAAAGTCGATTTGCGGACGAGGATCGCGTAACGTGTGTAGTATTAGTAGTAATAGGAGTCACGGTTTGTTCTTCTGGAAGAGTAGTGTCTGCCATTCATAAGGCACTCATGGCAGTACGGCTAGTCCATAAATCATATATTGAGCGGCACAATGGCACATAGAACATCCGGATGTACCTACTTACCTACTCGTCAAGTGCAAAACTACTGGTGAAGAAACGAAGAGTGCTATAATGGTAAAGATTGTAGTTGTAATGCTTGATTTTTTTTGCTCAAACAATATTTATATAATGTACGGATAATATTATATCTTATGTAATATTAAGCTAATAGATAAAATATAATAATATAACGTTATGATCCATTATAATAATTAATACGAGTAATATTACTTTTATTCCTTCGATTTCGGAAAAGGAAATAGATATAAGCGTAAACATAATATATTTAATTATAGAAATAAATAAAGTAGGCAAGCTGTTTACTAAATTCAGGGAACATGAAATGACATAGATGAATGACATGAATATTTTTTTCGGAGACAGAGTAACTACTAACTACCCGCCCTACAAAGTATCTACTCGTGTAGGTAGGTAGTAAGTACTCTATTGCAAAAATATATTTAAAGGAAGGAATACAAATATTTAAAGCTTATTATAATCTCGAAACAAACGTTTAATATAGTTGAGTGCCTAGCTGTAATCGTGGTATTTCACGTTCGGTTGATTTTGAATCTCTCGTCGAATTGCGAAGATGATTCCGATAATGTGTTGCGTAAGCCCGGGATACAACATGACAGCGGCACTACTCGATACACCTTAAGCCTCGACTACACGTGCGCGATATTGTACTGTAATTGCCAACTTATGTCGACGAGGCAATCGCTTTAATTATCCGCCTCGCCCACTCGCGTGTGAAGATTATTTCGTCTGCCAAATGCAAATGGATTTTATTTATTGAATGTGAGTAGATTATGTTATTTACGCGATTTAGTTATTAACGTTTAAACGCTACTGTGTTCAGTAAATAATAATAATAAAATGAATATTTTGTTCGTATTTCAGTTGATGTAGGAAAAGATTATTCTATTAGGCTTACATTGACGAGGATGATCGTCATAAGTGTCTGTAGGTAAACTTCATTGCCCATTAAAGTAGGGTTCTGTAATTGTTGTATTTTAATTACACAATAACACACGTTGTTATAAGGGTTACGACGGTTTGTGTAGTGCCACTGTCAGCTTGTGTCCGAGGATTATGCAACGCTATCGGAATTAACTTCGGAATTTGGAGAGAGATTCAAAACCAAGCGCTCTTGAAATACCATGGTGACAGTATGAATGCAGTCAACTTTGTTAAAAATGTTCGACTCCCTATTTACCCGTTTCATCCCCATGAAATAATAAAGTTGGTTTAATTTACTTAAGTATTTTTGTTTGACGGTTGAAAGGTAACTGGGAAACGACTGAATTTTGATACATATTTGCCTCAAAAATAGACGTACTTACGAAAATATAGAAACTATTTTGTCGTAAATATAATATGTAGAGCTCCTGGGTAACATAAAAAAATATTAGTCAGCCAAAGCTGCAAAGGGAAAATGTTCATCTAATTAAATCATTTTAACATCAAAATACTAAAAATAACGTAATTAACTCCTTCAATATACATTATAAATCCCACTTTGCATCGGTCTGGCTGTAAAATAAATTTAACACTCCAATACACGCTTAGCTTAGTTACGTCACGTGTACAGCGGATACCGCAAATAAGTGGTATTATATTTCACCCGGGCTTACATTAATACCGAAACAAAATTTTATCATTGTTAGAAGTCCTATACGAAACATTATTCGAATAACAAAATTACCGCTACTATTTCAAATCGGATTCAAATAACATTAATGTGCGCCGGTAATCCTATGGAGTCTGTTCCGAGCGGACCTCGTTCGAATAAAATGTGCAGTTCCGAATAAATATAATGGGTAACACGATTTTGCAGATGCGAGAATTTAATCGATTGTGCTTTTATCTATCGGACGGCTAAATTGTTTCGGCAAATCCAAGATAATCTTCCCCCCGCCGCGCATCGTTCCCATTATCCGGTTAAAACTGAACGCTTGGCAATAATAACTGGAGTTGCAGCGCAGGTAATACTCCCTCGATACCAAGTAATCCTTAAGAAATAATGACGATACGTTTCTGTTTCAAAGTACTAATTTAATATTATTGGACCAATGGCTAGAGTTAGCATTAATCCTTACGATATGTCAACTTAGCTTTACAATTTAGCTTTCCCTAGGTACGTAGTATTTCTGGAGTGTCTGTAGATGTGCTAGCAGTGAATGCAAGCGCAGTAGGTACACAAAATACATAAAGTTTTGATGGCTTTACGTGAAATAGGAGCAAGAGTTATGGACTGGACTGTACAACCAATGGTCTCATTTCGACTGTTAATGTTAAATATGAAGACAACATAACTTTTTTAGCCATCAAAAACAAAATAGCAGTTTAAGACAAATAAATTGGAATTGTGGCTTATTGAAATAAATAGCGCATTTCCTCCTGTAACGATTCTAAAAATCTCTAATCTTACTAATATTATAAAGCTGAAAGTTTGTGAGGATGGATGGATGTTTGTTATTCTATAACTTAAGAACGGC
>DWMA01000373.1:0-11627 GCA_018252035.1 Urbanus sp. 3 SS-2014
GTGGGATATATTTATTTTGTTTTATCGCCGTGTCAATCTCACGACACGTTTGTTGATTTACTTTTCAAATGCAGAAACCGCGGGGATTAGCTAGTTTAAAATATTCCCTTCTAGTAATTTAAGGAACTCGCTCTGAATCCTCTCTTGTATTTTACACTATCCAAACCGAAAGCATCTTAAAATGGAAAATTCAGCATGATAGCGATCCGGTATTCGCTTGTCTTTGTAACTGGCGAAGTATTAGCAATACCTTCACATGTGACGTCACTTTAAAGTACAGAGCATTTCACTAACGCTAATATTCCATGCTTAATACCTACTAGTTGCCTTTCATTGGTTTGCCTTAAAATTTTTCATACACGCTATTTCTTGAAATGTGTTTTCAATTAAAATGTCATGTAAATTAATCCCGACTAAGATCATAATATTAACTGCATAAAACTGCATCGTATCAGCAATAACGATGAAGAAGTTGCAATAAAATCGAACTAATACTATAACTTAAAAAGCGAATTGAACCACGAATGAAAAACTGAAAACTGGTCTATTTGTCATTGAATCGTAAACACTTCAGTTTTTATTGCGGAAAGTTTTATAGCGAGCTAGACCGAGATGAACAGGCAAAATGGAACATGAATTGGCGAGTAGGTATGCACGGTGAGAGCATTGTGATCTATTTTATTGTGGACGAAATAAGCTACGAAATAGAACGTTGCAGACACGTGTCGTGTCAGACAAAATAATATACATACATAGGTATGTACTTCTATATAATGTATACTGAATCTACAATTATTCGACAAATACAACATCAACATATGTCTACGCGGCTATAATAGCTATTGTCAACATCCGTAAAATTTGTGAGCTTAAATATCGTTAAAAAAATAACGGATGTTTTTTTACGTAGATACTTTTGCAATAGGTAATATTTATAAATTAAAAAATGGACCATATCTATAAACTAACAGGCAGTTTGTTAATTTATAAAATTGCTAAATACACTATTTCAATAATAATACAAAGATACGTTAAACAATATCCAAGATAACATTACAATACACACAATAAAAATACAAGGAGACGTTAGTTCGGAAGATGTCATGTAACACTAGCACACCGTGTGGCGTTCCCCGCAGCAATGGCACCAGCACGGGCCGCCGGTGGTGTTCTGGCTGTCGGGCTTCTACTTCCCGCAGGCCTTCCTCACGGCCGCGCAGCAGAGCTACGCGCGCAAGTACAAGATACCCATCGACCAGCTCGCCTTCCACTATGAGGTCAGCGTTACACTCATTCAAATCTACTAATTGGTCTTGATATCCTTGTCTAATTTGTTATATTACGAATGTATTTCATGTGATATTTACAGGTATCTAATATAAATGAACCGACGAAAACCCTCACGTGGGACTGGAAGAGTACCTATTTTTTCAAATAGCTATAGCTGAGACTTACCTCCATTGAAAATGTCAGCTATTCCAATGAGTGCTATAAATCATAGTTTCCAGAAGTAAACAGATAAAAGGAAACATCCAATGCTATAATACAGATTTAGTAATGTGTTTCACTTCCTTCAATTCGAAATCTCACTACACACTTCCGCTATAATCACTCCTCGAATCATCAAACTGTATGTAGATGAAACAATTTTGCTACCTTTAATTGACATGTCGTTCAATGAAAAGCGTTATTCAAATTGATATACACGTTTCAATTATAAGCGTCGCGTTAAATTCAATTTGGGAATACAATTTTAATTTCCAAAACGTCGAGCATGAGATCGATAATGCATTAAACGCGAGCGACGCGGCCCGACGGCCGGATATAGTCCTTGAGTGAATGGCGGTGAAATGAGAAAATTTGTGTACAATTCGCGTATTATGAACTTTGATCGCGTCGTGAATTGCTTTTTAAATAATAAATACAGCGGGTATAATCGATTTAATTAAACGCAAAATTATCAAGTAACACAAATTTTAATATTTGTACGATGATTGATCTAATGATACTGAATCATGATACGTTACCGATACGGAGATACGCAATACTGTAGATTTTTATGTTTTTCATTTTCTAGTCTAATTTTTATAACCTATCAATTTAGGAATACAATTTTTTTTCAAAACGTCAAACATGAGATCGATAATGCATTAAACGCGAGTGACGCGGACCGACGGCCGAATATAAGTAGTCCTTGAGTGAATGACGGAGAAATACAGTTCGCGTATTGTGAACTTTAATCGCGTCGTAAATTACTTTTTTAATTATAAAGTAATTTGTACAAGTACAATTGATTTAATTTCGGATTGATTAAGTGATTCAAATGTCAATAATACTTGTAGGTACGATGATTGTGGTAATAATGAAAATATTATGGAGAATTCAATTTGTAACGTCACTGGCATTGGCAAACAATTCCTATTACCTATTGTAGGTTCTAACGCAGTAACGCAGTTCTTAGTTTCATAATTATCGACGGTTTAAATTTTAAGGTATTTTGAGACACAAGAAAGTTTGATGGACCATCACTGTAATGAGCAATTACATGGTTTGGCGCAAACAAATATTTGTGCAGGTACAAAAAAGTTTCGTGCTGGAGGAGCGGCCGGAGGAGGGCGTGTACATCCGCGGGCTGTTCATGGAAGGCGCGCGCTGGAACATGGAGGAGTACATCGTGGACGAGTCGCTGCCCAAGGTGCTCTACGACGAGTTCCCGCCTGTGAGTGTCTCTGATCTCTTTCTAGGGCGTTTTAGAAGTTTCCAGCTGTAGGAACCGCTGGAGAAAGGAGTGTACGTCCATGGACTGTTCATGAAGGACGCGCGTTGGAACATGGACGACTATATCGTGGACGAATCGCTAAGTAAGGTGCTCTACGACGAGTTCCCGCCCGTAAGTGTCCCTTATCTCTTTCTAGGGCGTTCTAGAAGTTTCGTGCTAGAGAAGCCACTGCAGAGGGTGTGTGACGGAAGCGCAGTATAAAGAATAGATGTGTAGTTAAAATGCTAGCGAGTCAACGGTACTATATTTAACTACCGCCTGCCTACCGGGAAGTTAAGCAGATTAAATTTATCTGAATTAATACTTAGTTGCATTGTAGCAGTTTAATTGTTTACTGAGAAAACTTTACTGAAAGAAATTGTAAGCATTCACTAACCATTTTTTCAACGCACGATAAAATGCTTCGGTCATCCAATAACTTAAGAGTTGACATTCCACTGCACAATAGCAGTTTTTTCCATTTCTCTTTCTCAGTTCAGGCAGTTTTACTCTGGAACGCCTTGCCTACTCATATCCGGAAAGCCCCTAGCAAATACATCTTCAAAAAGCTAGTCCGAGAGCATTATCTGAATATGTCTTCTCTCTCTTAATCAACTGTTGTATTTATTTTGTTAATATATATGTATGTATATTTAAAATATAATATTAACTATATGTATATAGTTACCATATTTATGTATGCAATTATATTTATTATATATTAAGTATTATTTTATCAATATTAGTTGTATTTTTAATTTCATATTTAACACCTGCCACAAACTTTCCGCATCCACCCAGGGTTGACTGGTATAGAATGCCATCAGGCATTATGTTAACCCTTTTGCTATTTCTATCTTGATAGAGGTGAAGCAATAAATATATAAATAAATAAATAAATAAAAATTCTCCGATTTCGTTATGATTCTCCTTTATCTTTAAAGCAAAAGTCATATTCTTTTTGGGTATGTTGCAGTAAAAGCCTATCGTAGAAGAACGAATTTCAATTATCTCAACTTTTCAAATGTCTTTCACGCTAGGATCCGCTAATAGCAGGCATGCATCTCCGATTGATATATAAATAGTTAGAGTCATTTACGAATGTCCATAAAGGTGCAGTGTCCGTTTGTACTATGTGGTATTGGTGTATAGCTGATCTGCAGTGACTATTTTTAATAGCTTCACTCGCTCTCCTTCCGTGGATATTAAAGGCGACAAAGGGACAGAATCCAGGAGATGGCCAGCAGAGTCTTCATATGTAATATAACACCTACTGCGTTCAATAACATGTATACTCTGTTAATGACTATTCACAAAAACACTCATTAGGGGTAGACTATAACTCCAGACACAATGAGAATAAACATTTTTTAACGAAAACGAATAAGTTTTGGCATCTATAAGCAAAATAACACAACATAATAATACTTAACACAAATGTATGTCACGTAGGAAACCCTTCAGGAATCGCGTGAAAGCAATAAAGTAATAATGCACTGATTAAATGTAGCCAAAAATACATTGGTTCAATTAAATACAACTTGTTAAGAAATTGAAATACATTGTAGATACTTATATCCACAAAATTACGGATTATTTGTATCGATAAAATCGTAGTTATAAGTAAATAACTTAATTTTAAAACTTTTATTAAATTTGTAGTAATACTTAGTAGGTAAGTAATAAGAATTAACAATAAATGTTATCTACTTCATCGGAAAAAATGTATAATTCTTATTTCAGGAAGTGTTCCGATGAAAACAACTCAAAACAGGATTATCTACTTTAAAAAACATTACAACTAACAAATACCTGCAAATAATTGCTAGACTAGATACTAATAAGGTCATTGAGACTCTATCAGTGTTAACACAATATTGTAAACTTCTCAGTTCCTAAAGGATAAAATCTATAAAAGCACTGTCTCATAGCATACTGAATGATTGCCTTGAGACCTCCTCTGGAAAAAATGGAAAACCAGAGTCAACCGGTGACAAACGGTGCGGTGGCAATTGGCCTAGACGTAGCAACTTCAACGAACAATTTTTATAGGGTGTTTAGTAGTACTAGTCGAACATAAGCTATACAGATACCTATGTATTTAAGTAGTGGAAGGATCAAATTATGGTAACCTGAATCTGAAATCAATAGATTCATCTACGTATTATCGTTCTTGTAAGTATATAAAGGCACGTAGCAAAGTAGAATGAACCACCTAAATATAAATAGCCGCTACTTTAAATTGCATAATCGCTTACGTAGCGAAGCGTGGAAAACCATTTATAGTACAAAATGTGAATTTCTCGTAAAAGGATACGTCACTGAGAAGGTAAATAATTTCCTATAGATAAGGTATGAGTTGTAACGTTGAGGCGAGAATTGAGGGGCAGGGGCCGGCAGTTGGCGCCTGCGCGTCGGAGGCGAACAGCGAGGCACGATTCCTTTTCCATACTGTCTTCCGTCGCCACTCGCCGACATGAACAGCCGCCAGCTCCGCCGTATTGCTGCTGCCGGCAGGCCAGTGCTCAAGCAGCCGGCCTGCCTCTGTTTCCGCCAGTACAGTCAAGTGAGACCCGTCTATGTGATAGATGTGAGTGTCCTGTACCGTGTATACGTTTTTGTGTCGTTTCTTTTGGGTCACTGAGTATCATTTCTTCCGTTAAGTGGTTTTGTCTCATTGAAATGTAGGTCATGTTTTAGGAAGGTCCTGTTTCCTAAATCAGACACTATACTTTAATTCAATATATATTTGTTTCAGAAATGGCGCAACTCTGCACCAAACTTCTATGCGTTTCAGTCGATAGATATGAGGTAAGCATGTCATCTAAAAATCATGTTCATTTCATGTTGATGACGATCACCGAAGATTCATAAACACAATTGACTAAAATTAGCAGCCACGTCCATACATCGAACATGTAAAATCAATGCATAGAGTGAAGCTGTCTATTAAAAATAAATTGGAACATGATCGACTCCTATTGATCTGAATTAAAACTTGACGTTAAAGATGTCACAGTTGCCGGCGCCGCGCCGCCGCGCCGGGCCCATCCACTTCACCCTTGACATTTAGAATGCACTTCCCCACACACCCATACATAGTTAACAGAACCAGGTTTTGAACTACGCTGTAGGGAGCAGGGAAATGATACCGTTACGTAAGCACAATTGCTCCGATTTCAATTTAAATTGCAATTGTGGCAATGGCGCAAATTTAGAATATCAATTGTCGCTCAACTGGTGACGTCCGTAAACTAAGAAAACAATATTTTGCTAATAGATGAAACCATCAGAGATATGTATCACATTACGCGAATAATTCTAAATTGTGTGTTCACGTTTCATGGTGCAGGCACTACTCATTCGTGCACAACCTCGATCCAACATCGTGAGTACAGGAGTCCATAACAGCATGTTACGTGTTCAGTGTAGAGCTAATTTTTATATTGTAATCAAATTACAATTACACACAAAAAGCCATGAAACTCTGATGAAATTATACCTAATCAGATTTTGATAAGTATTTTATGCTTTGGCTTTTTATTTTATGATTTCTTGTACTGTTGAATTATTTTTCATTTTGGTTTTAGTACCCATAGTTATAGCAGGTAGATATATTTAAGTAGCATTTTCTGTTATCAATTCTTTTTATTCAATTTATTTTATTTTTTACTAGACAGCTTAGTAGCAATAGGTATCCATGAGTTTTTCCAATGCTTATAATGTTTGTTTCATATATTATACCTACATGTCAACTTTGTTTTAAAAAATAGTAAATAGTTAGTTATTTAGCACATGTTTTTAACTGTATATTATTTTATAAATAATACGGGTATATACTGCTACTTATTACGGGTATATACTTATTATTACTTACTATAATATCGGTAATGATATTCTTACATTACTAGATACTTTTTCTACATGGGAATTTCACAAAAAGTACAAATTATTTTTAGGCGTTGTACTAAAATATTGTTTGCACTCTTGTCATACTTGTGTGTTGACGCGGCGCCAAAAAATAACGTCAGGTGACTGCTTGCTCGTGCGGCCGGCACCTACGTCGCAGACACACCCGTCTGACACGACACGTAGTTACAGTGTACACAAACTATTATTATTATTAGAACATAGCGCACAGGTGTTGACACAGCATAGAAATCCCCATGACACCTTAGTTATGTAAACTAACATTAAATTAGTATATCATTGCTACTCTGTTTTTGTCAATAAACAGCCTTAATGCATGATTATATTTCAGTACACAATATACTTATTTGTGTAGACTAGATCAATAATATATATAGATATTTTATTTTTATTTTTAACGCGTTAATTCACAGGGTCCGTGAAGGTTCGCACAAAAATGCAGACGATGTCTTGTTTGATATGTTCAAAAATGAAGATACTGGACTTCTTCCCGTTGGAAAGTTTTTGGCCGTAAGTATATAATTTTGCAAATACCTTAGTAAATTATCAACAAGTGTTCAATAGTGAACAATAAGTGTTCTATATCCAAAAGTATTAAACATTATTATAGTATATTAGGTATAGATTATATTAGTAACAAAATCAAAATTACCAAGGTCCTTTTTCATAACATAAAAGGTACTATATAATGTGATATTTATACATAATATAAAGAATTATGTAAAATTTCTACTAATATTTCAGGCTCTTCGAACAACTGGAATCAGAAAAAATGATTCTCGAGTGAAAGAAGTAATGCACAATTTATATAAAGTTCACAAACAGTCTAACTTTGAAGGTGGATCTCCAGAAACACTCAAATTAGACAGGAAGACATTTAAGGAAGTAATTTCTCCTAACATTGTTTTGATTACAAGAGCATTTCGAAGTCAATTCGTTATTCCAGATTTCCAAGATTTTATTAAAGACATAGAAGAGATGTATTGGTCTGCTAAAAGTAATACAGATGGCAAAGTAGCTAGCTATATTCCTCAACTGGCAAGAGCAAGCGCTGAAAACTGGGGTGTTAGTATATGTACAATTGATGGCCAACGATTTTCTATTGGTAAGTTTGTAATATGACTTAAATTATAAGCAATTGATGATGCCAACAAAATTGGTGATTACTATAATATGACACTTTCAGGTGACGTAAACGTTCCATTCACTTTACAATCGTGCAGCAAACCACTGACTTATGCTATGGCTCTTGAAACTTTAGGCCCAGATGTTGTACACAAATATGTTGGCACAGAGCCGAGTGGACGCAATTTCAATGAACTTGTCTTGGATTATAACAGTATGTATATTGTAATTACATTGACCTGCAACAATATCAGCGCTCTTACATATACTAAATAGGTACTTGTGATTCAATTTTATTTAATTTTGGAATATTGAGACGTGTCGAAATTTTTAAGTTCTGACAAAATAGGCACTTAATATTAAAATTCTTGCCAAAAAACTTTATTATTTTTACTATAATAATCCCTTACGTAATACGCAATTCATCAATAGGTCTTGTAGAGTCACACTATATTTAATGCTCTAAATCCAGCTTTGGTATGTTACAATTCAGATTGATGTAAATTTTTCTTTCAGTGAAGCCACACAATCCCATGATTAATGCGGGGGCAATTTTGGTTTGTTCTTTATTAAAAACTTTGGACAAACCTGAGATGACGCTTGCTGAGAAGTTCGACTACGTCATGTCATTCTTCAGCCGGCTAGCTGGTAATGAGGTGTTAGGTTTCAACAACGCTGTATTTTTGTCTGAGCGCGAGGCTGCTGACCGTAATTACGCACTGGGTTTTTACATGCGAGAGCACAAATGTTACCCGGAGAAAACTAATCTTCGCGAATGCATGGATTTTTATTTTCAGGTATGTATTATGAGGTAGTATGCTCTCTAAAATGAAAATAATTTTATGGATCAATCTAATAGCAATTAACTTGACATCTTTATTCCAGTGCTGCTCTATGGAGGCGAATTGTGATATTATGTCAATTATGGCCGCTACTCTAGCGAACGGTGGTATCTGCCCAATAACTGATGAAAAAGTATTGAGACCAGATTCAGTTCGGAATGTCCTATCTTTAATGCACAGCTGTGGAATGTATGACTATTCTGGACAGTTTGCATTCAAAGTTGGTCTTCCTGCAAAGTCTGGTGTGTCTGGAGCTATGCTAATAGTTGTGCCTAATGTTATGGGAATCTGCACCTGGTCTCCACCGCTGGATCCGCTTGGCAATAGTTGCAGGGGCCTTCAGTTTTGCGATGTAGGTATATTTAAAAAAATGCCTATCAATAACAAAATTGAATTCAACCTATATTAAGGTACAGTAAATCGTTATAATAGACCATTTATTACTTTTCAGGAATTGATAATGAGATTTAATTTCCACAAGTACGACAATATTCGTTATGCAAGCCACAAAAAGGATCCGCGCAGATACAAGTTTGAATCTACTGGTCTTAGCATCGTTAATCTGCTGTTCTCTGCTGCAAGTGGAGATATTAGCGCATTGAGAAGGTGACGCTTCAATTTCTTTATATTCACTACTTTACCATCATAGTTATTTAGAGTATAGTTACTTATGACATATTATTTCTAAATCGTCAGCGAACCGTCAGAATCTGAATCAGTTCAATCTGAATCTGACCCAACTCTACCGGCGCCGACGAAAACTCCGACTACAGAATAAATAAAACTAAACAAGTAAAAATAAGGTCAAACAATCGATGGCTTTAAATGTGATGGCATTCGATCATTTAGAATTCATGGCTATACTACACTATGGCTATGTTTTATACACTAAAAATATCTTAGCACTCTTATATTACCTACAACGGTACTGACGGAATATTTTTAATAAGATCTATGTAAATTTTCGGATGTTTTTCATTATTAGTCTTACAGTACAAAGTGTTGAGATATTTCTTTGCGTGTGCATTTGTTACCTATTATTTTAAATATGCTTAAAATTTTCATTTACTGAAACATCAATTGCCGATTGATCCCTTGGCTCGCAAACATGTGTCTGAGTGGTCTATTCTTTATTTAATACGGCAAAAACAAGGGAAGTAGAAGCGTTGCAGTTTCACACATGCGATTATGAAACAATGTCAATAAATTTTCACGCTAATGGAAAAATATGTTTTTCAATAGTTTCATTAAGCATTACGTTGCATTTTTTTTAGTTAGAGCAATACGCACATAAGCTTTTAGTAGGTACCTACTTTTGTTGTAAAATTGAAGCTCTACAAGAAAAATACGAATGAAATCATTTATTAATTTACAGGCACCATTTATCTGGAATGGACATGACACTAGCAGATTATGATGGCCGAACAGCTTTACACTTGGCAGCTGCTGAGGGTCATCTTGGCTGTGTGGACTTCCTACTTGCCCAGTGCTCGGTGCCACATGACCCTAGAGATCGCTGGGGTAGTCGTCCGCTGAACGAAGCTGAGACTTTTGGCCATACACCGGTAGTTGAATATTTGAAGGAGTGGGAACAAGCTCATCCTGTCGACCAAAAGCAACCAGATCCTTCGGGATCTACCGTGGATGAGATTTTAGACGTAAACCCAGAAGGAAAGGAAGCTGCCAAGGATTCAAGCACACAGGAAATTGTCTCTCGTAATGGTGATAAGGTTCAATAATTAGAGCCTTAGCTGTTATTTTACTTATTTAATTCAATCCCTTGCATTTGTCATTCATTTGAATGAGATTCGTAAAACACTTAACTTGAGAAAGTTCTCTCTTCCAAAATATAATAAAATCTTATTCTTACGACAATGAACTCAATATCTATTTTACGAAACTTACATAATATCTATTTTATGAAAGATTTACTGTAAGTATGTTCTTTGAATGAAGAACTACAATTTATGTAGGTATATAAGTATTTCAGAAAATTACTCTTTTTTTGGAAATTCTCCGTAATTATTGCTTTGAAAAGAAAGAAAATTAAATAAGAAGCAGGTAATTAACTTTTATTAAGAGCCATCAATTAATTTATTTAGCCCACATATTTATCTAAAAGTAAAGGGTAGGTGCCTGAGGTACCTCGTACGCCTTCTGTGTTAGCTTTTGTGGGTGAGTGTAGACGATGCTTTATGATATAGCGTTTAATAAATAAATAATCAAAGATATAATTCTGCATAAGAACATAATAATTCGTAATAGGAATTATGTTATTGACCTTGCTATAATGATTTTAATTATGAAGTATAGATTTATTTATCAGTTACCAACGTATTCTATCACTGTTCCTCCAATATCATCATTGTCGTCCGTAGTTAAAAGTACATACCTATGTACTAAAAATATATAAAAATATCTTAAATTACACTAAATAGAATGGAATCTCATTTGAAACTATATATTTTGTGAATCGTAGCATCTCTAAGTAGATATGTTTTATTTATGCATTTTATAGGTAGGTAATATAAAATTATTGGATTGTTATTATTATTGTTACCTACATCTGTGATATTTCTCGAACTCTCCTAAAATGTCTACAAACATTACCTACCTGATTTTTTAACGACTACCCCGAGATTTCATGGACCTGATTAATTGTTTTTAAAACAAGTTACTTGAAAAGTGCCGGCATAAACATAAGCAGATATTAATAAGTTACCTATTTATTAACATGCTGAAAAAAAATCTATGACTTACTCACATTTACCTAAACGTAATTACAAATTGATAAGTGTAGGTACATAGTATCTCTCAATAAAAAATAGTGTAAACATTCCAATCAAATTCTTATTTCTATCTACTAGTAGGGTGAGATTGGTAATACACAACTCTACTTTTTAAATTCTATTTAAAGTATAAAATAATTTAAAACGTAATAATTAAGGAATGTAGGCATTCTTAAAAAAATT
>DWMA01000374.1:0-11626 GCA_018252035.1 Urbanus sp. 3 SS-2014
ATAACTGACCAGAATATAAACAAAATCCACGACCTCACCTTTTTTTGGTTGTCCGCTTGGCGTGAAATGCCCCATTTGTTACGTTGTATAGTTACAGCTGATAACGTTAAATTGTTATCAATAACATATAACATTACCGTGGGAAAACTTTACGTTTTCGTACTTACGTTACTTTACGTACGTTACATAACGTACTAATTTTCTGAACATAAACTGAATGTATTTCATTGTATCACTATCTTTAAATTAGACACGAAAACAAGTTTAGATTCAATTGCTTAAACAAATTTATTTAAAAAAAATGTCATTACATAAAAGTAAAGCAATATTGGTATTTTGCAGCACGCTAAAAAGGTCAGTTTAATTCTTTATGTTAATTAACTATTGGTTAACTCGCCCGGTTCTTCTATTTAGCAGATTGTTAAGTATTTAGGTTCCATGCCTTCTAGATGGAGGCAGTATGAAAATGTATTATTTCTATTCACGTGGCCACGCGCATAAATTGAAGTTACTTGTAACAACATTAGCTAGTCAAGTGTGGCATTTATTTTTTGGAGGAATGTCAACTAAATAAAGAGTGCAAGAACCTATGATTAAGCGGAGACGTAAAGATATAAGAAAATATCTATACTCTGCGTCAAGTTTATGGCTAGAAAGTTCATCGACACAATCCAGTGTCCAATAATAATAATTTGTAAAAAATAATATAAAAAACAAACCACTTTCCATACATTTAAAAATATTTTGAAATTTCATCTTGCCGGTTTATTAGCGCTCGAAAGTTCAGTACCCGCCTACGATCTAGTGCAATGACCTGTATGATTCGCCGTATACCTGCAAATATTAAGGGTTTAAAGATTAGTTTATGGATTTGTCTTCTGGCAATCATTTTGAACATAATGAAAGAGAGGGGATATGAAACTATTTTTATTAAATTCGTAAGGAAAAGCTTGTGGTTGGGAGCAATCTTCCTTCATAGAATATACCAGCAACAAGTGCTATAAGTAATGGGCACGATCGTACAGCATGTAATCAAATGAATTTCTTGCAGATCGTGGTTTATTAGTTTACATCCATAATGTTGAATTGAAAACCTTTTGCGGTTGTTATCTGAATGATCCTATAAGTGTGGTTGATGTGCAAGATAGATACATCGTCGGTCACGGACGCGGGCTAAACGTGACTACCGCTAACCGTGCCGAGTATTGCACAGCGCAATCTAAAACTAACTTCAATTATTTTCAAAAATTAAACTACCTTTTGTTTGCGAAATACACTCGTCTTGGAAACAAGTTCTGTCCAATTTGAGCCAATTATAATGATTGCTTCTAACTACATTGCGTTAATCTTCTTCGCTGTTTAAGATGCATTAAGTAATTACGCGGGTCCTCATGCCTTAAACATAATTGGTTATTCTAGAAGCAAGTTTAGGACATCACGATATTTATTATTCTGTAATATTCTGCCCTGTAATATTAAAATATGCATCGTCTTGGAAGCATACATACAAACTATTCATAAGAAATATCTATACAAGTTCTATATGTTCGGCGGTCACCAAAGACCTCTAAAGCAACGGCAACGTAACGGGATCTCATTTGCGACGAGAGATTGAACGTACACCTTCCATTTCCTTAGTGTTTCAAATGTGATGTTCAATTTGAGGTTAGGCATTTTAGAAATTGTTTTATGGTTTGATTTTATTGCTTGCTATTTGTTGGTATGCAGAATGGCACCTGTTGTAGTTAAAACGGCAGATCGGGATGAAGTTATTTGAATTCGTCTCGTTCATGTAAAACGGAATAACTTTTATAGTAGCGATAAATCCTACGGGATTTTTATTATACCTACGGAATTTAGGCCTAAGATTAATTTGAGGAAGTGGAGGCGTGTTAGAATTCATAAAATCTACAAAACCTTATCAGTAAAGATCCAAAGAAATCTCATCAAGTTTTAAAATATTCCGTCGTATTTTCTTTACTTTGACATTTTATTCGCTATAAAACGCATTTGCAGTTTAAATATCACCAAGTTCTCTGAACGCAGAGATCCGTTATAAGGAATCCATTTGCACTTGACACAAGTCATTATTCCCTCCATTACCATTATTTGCGTAACGTAACGCGAATATTCTAATGTCCCTAATGCAGTTCCACTGCGTTAACGCATTGTTCGATGCATCTTGATTCATGGCATTATGTGTTTTGCCATAACGGCAGGTGGCTGATCGCCTTGAGTAGGTCAGGTGGGAGCATTAGGACTTGATCGTCGTATTTCCCGACGAAAGTGAAAGGTAAGATATCCTTAGGAGCCAGTTCCAAATTTAGCTTGTACGCATCTAATTCAACATGTGCGTGCTTCTAATACTGTTCAAGATGAGATCCACATACATACCTACATATATTATGTATGTAATAGTGGGGCTCGCAAGCGGAAGGTCGCGGTTTCTAAACGGCTTAATATTATTATGACCTTACTCATAATTGCTGAGGTCGTAATGATATTTGATGGGAGCTTGCCGTGATTCGAAGTGATGCTGTTGCAATAAAAGTTCAGTATAACAGTAAGTTGCATAACATGTCGTGCTGTTGTTGGAATAGCAACAATTTTTAGAACAACAATATTTAATCTAGCAAGAATAGAAACTAATCGATTACTGGTCTACAGTCGCCGTTACTTCAAATACTTGTTGATTGCCTCTGCGGTTTTCATAGCTCGATGCTTGCGCAATGCTCTAAGCATAGCTACAGGTGCTGTTGCTGCAAGAATAACATTTTTTAAATTTATTTCATTTTATGTACAGCCGAATTGAACATGTGTAAAATGCAATTTGAAACGGTTCTTCAAGTCACTCATGTCTACATGCAATTTATGTATTGTGGGTTTGATATTTCATACAAATTACTGTAGACGCATCACGACTTACGGCCAAGTACGATGTTGAAATCGTAATGTCTACCCTTTACCAACATAGTCTTATGATAGTTTTTTGAGAAGGCATCAAGTCATTAGGCCTTCACACGTGTTTCGCTTTCCTGTTAGTGATACGGCTGTCGGGTAGCATTGTTATAGCCGTGAACGTGAGAGATGAACCGTGGAGTAATCACCGATTGCAACACTGCATTGCCTGTTGAGAATTACTCCTTTGTTTAGTAGTTTTTGTTCGGCATCATTAAATGTTTTTTATGCTTTTCACAGTTTTTGAGGTGCAAATAAGATTTAAATCGATACCATCGTGCCGCTTTGCTATCGACAGTTTCTCAACATTACGGGACAGTAGACGTGACTTATTTTTCGTTTATTTTGTGTCGCTCGACACAACGCTATGTTCGTCTGGCTGCACTGTAATTAGTTTTGTTATTACAGTTGCTTATAAGTCGTGATAGGACCGTTGTCACAGGTAATAGTGAGCCTGGATTAGGCCCAAACGTGGCTTCCGCAAATTGTTACGTTATTGCCCTTTTTTCATAACTGTTTTTATATCAATCTCGATGACTAAATATCTTTTTTAAGTTACTTATTTCAATGGGAAATACAATGTTGTATTGTTGGAACATTATACATTAAATAACGAGGTACATTAAAGCCGAATATGTACATATTTATATAGCAAGCAATATTGAAATTAAAGTAACGTAATATATTTAGCTCCAAACAGTTTATTAAATATGATTTAAATTTAAATTAATTGTAGAGATTTCAGTTATTTGATATTGTTCATTAACATTATTTAATTACATTTACCTTATGACCATACTTTCTATTCAATATCCATTAATTACAAGAATATAATTAATAGTAGGTCTTTATGAGATTTTCCGCCGTCGTCGGGTGTAATGGTCGGTCGCGGTACCTAGAAGTAGGTATAGCGATCCCGTTAGACCAGGTATCACGATCGAGCTAGTTTATTGGAAAGTGAGTTGCTCGAACCGTGGTCGGTGGCCGGCGCGTGTCTGCTTGCTTCCTGTAATCCAAAGAAAATGCTCAAGCCGACATCTCATTAGTGAGAGGCTGTTTTTTCACCAATTACCCGATCGGATGTTGGAAATGGAATAGCTGTGTAATTGACTACAATATTTTCGCTGTTAGCATCTATTTCCTTGGCTATATCGCTTATTACTAGTTACGTATTTTTCGAATAACAGTTTTAATGTATTATTTATTAACGGCATAACATTTTGTAAGCTATTAAGTGATATCACGTCATCATGTGTATTGCTAAAATTAATAATTTGGAGTTTTTAAATGTGATATTATTTGATTTAAATCAATTTAGCTTCAATAAGACAACTTCGAAGAATATCCATCGGTATTTCTGAAATCATCGGAATGTCTGTTAAACATTTTTAGTTTCGTTTCCAACGAACACAATGAAAACAAAAGCGTGAAACATGATAGCTTCATAGTTAATTGATGTAGTCGGTGACCCGTTTAAATTTGGCTTTACATCCCGTGATTAAAAACATGGAATGCGTATACGTATGGAATTGGAACGAGGAAGGATATGAAATAAAATTGTCTATCCTAGTAGGTACCTATTTATTATTTGTGCCACTTTTGTTTGCCTGTAATACAGTAACCACACTACCTATATGTTGATATCTTTCATATTTTTCTTCTATTTGATTTTGGTAATATGTATATGTCTAATATATTATTCTAGACGTGTACTGACAGCTAACACGCTAATTTCTGCTAATATATTTAAATATGTCAAGTGTTTTCACACAAAAAGTGCGTGTCCAATACAGTTATACCTGCTTATAAAAGCAACTTACCATAGCACAGCCGTATAGCCCTGACGCGGACTGTTAATGGACAAGTGACACAGATCTCTAACACACTTCTACTTCACCACAGATGCAACTTGTATTGCAAATATTGACTGTGTTTACAGTATTGGATACATTGTCGTTTGTCAGCTAGTTTTGCCATATGAAACTAGGCGTATTCCTAATCAGATTCAGAATTGACTATTGAAACACACACATATGTGACTAATATGATTAATGATCTGTTGAAGCGCGAACAATGTTCAGTGGAAATTGTTTTTTTTTTATACATATAACAACGTAGTACGACACTGAGAAACATACAATAAATGTCATACTATGGTCGATGATTATGTAATGTAAAAACATCTCTTTATTCAGGGCACTGTAATAGCATGTCTTGTAATGTATAGTACTTTCTCAATAGTAATTGTACATCTAACGTGGTACATGAACTGCAGATGTATTATTTAGTTTCGTAACATTCCGTATTACAAATACGCGTGACTCGAGACATGTGGGAAGAGATGTTACATGTGTTAAGTAATTTCATTAATGACATATTGGCGTTGTATCGTGCATTCGGCGGTACAGGTGTGCATGGTGCGCGGGAGCAGGCTGAGATGCGGAGCTATGGAGCCGGCACTTTCACTCTCGCTGGTGCGACAGCGGGCGCGGCAGCCTTCCACAGTGCTGCCGCGCCGTCGACGCCGGTCGCACCGCTTTACTCTCTCGCGAACCGCAGCGACCGATCGACATCCTGTGTCAATCGTATGCTTGGCTGCGCATGAGCTCGCCTACTCGTTGCTCTGCTGAATATCGAGATCGCGTTGTGAAAAACGTCCAGCTATTTTTAGATTAGGTGTTACTTCAGTCCGGTGATGTTTCACAAATGATCTTGTCGTAAGACGATCCTTGCGGTACTGTGTACAAAAATCCCATAAGGTCATTTGGGATGTATCTGGAATGTTTGGTGATATAACGTACAGTGTGGTGCCTAATAGTGTAAATTTTATGATATTTTTTCAAACAAAGTGTTTCTTGTTTTGGATGTCATCTTAGAGAAAGTCGCAATTTCGGCGATCTCTGTTTATTCAAGTTTCCCCCATGTGCAAATATTTATCGAATCTCGATTCCGTAAGTTTCGTTAGAATAGTTTTAAGCCATATCATATTCATCTACGAATATTAGATGTCGAAATTGGAGCTGTTTGTGGGTAACAGACTCGCAGTCGTTCGCGCGTTACTAAATAGAGACTGGAATTTTTGTTTGAACAAAATATTAATATGAAGGATATTTAAGAATTGGCCATTCATAGATCTCTTACTATGAATGATACAGTGTCAAGGTTGCCGGAGCAGACTGGACAGATGTCTGCACAAAGTCGGGTGATGCGCGTATGTTACGCTCGGTGCGACGTTCACTGTAAATAAATAATGACCTAATTGTACCTTGCGTCTTGGCTATTTCGGTTTCTGATTGACATGCTCACCTAATGTTCTTACTGTCAAACGTGTGTTCAATTGAATCTTTCTCTACAAATTGTTTAGTTTAATTCGATATTCAGTGGTGAAACTTGTCGCAAGTGTAGTGCCTACTTTCAAAGATTTCTAGAGAGCCCTTTCTCTGCCGTTACCGACACTCGCCGCAGTAGTTCTTCAATTCCTAAGTTAATTTGTGCATTAGGAACGCCGTTACATAAAATTACGCAATGAAATTGTTGAATATGACTTGAGATGATGAAACACGCGGTATATTCAAATATGCCTCATTACGACGAAAGTTTTATTCACGATGACAATAAAAATCAAAGAAGAAATAAACGGAGCTATAGAGTGTATAAAAATGGCCTAAAACCATTAGGTTTTCTGGAGACTAATGAAGTAATTCATGTATTGGAGGAGAGAGGAACCTCAGCCATTAAAAGAAACATAAGAGGTATTAAAAATCGGGGTAATCGACAGAAGGCACCACAATCGTCAGAGAAACTCCCTGCGCCATATTCATATTATTATAATTTTCGTAAGACTCCTGATATAGTTATTGATCATTGCCCACGGATCAGCGTATTCGATCCCAATAAGTTTTATGATATTCGAAACAACAATCTTCCCACGCTAGCTCCTTGTAAGAGTTTTGATAACTTGACATTCAAACAAGGGAAGAGAGATAACGTGGTGAAAGATAAAATAAGAAATGGGTCTAGTCTCCAGAATTTAACAGACGAAAGTTTGAAACATTACATTTCACCGTTGGGAGATCGACTGGTGGCGACGCAAAAAGAAGAAATTAAAAATTCGTATTCTGTGGTAGAAGCACAAAGGAAGCCTCCACAACGTCGTTTCTCAAGGAGCACGGCTGCGCCCGGTGCCGGCGTCTATCGACCGCTCAACGGAGACACTTCTAACGACAAGTGTTTTAATGGTATGACAAATTGCTTCTTAATGGATACTCACTTTAATTCATTGTACAAATTGCAACTAACAGTTTTGTATTTTATTTTGTAAATATTTTTACAGATTTATGCTTAGAAGATTTTGATTTCTGGCTTCACATCACAATGTCCCGACTATCTACTTACTGCTTTCTCATTTTCATCCATACCATCTCTCTTATGATAAAGATATTTTGAATTTGGCAAAACTGATAATTCTTAACTGTAACATCAATTAAGAAAAAAAATATCGATATACTTATACATATTTCTTTATAGACGATAGATACCAGATACCTATAGGAATCTGGGATGTTCCGATTGCTTCATAAAAAGCGTATTAGTACAACGTCCCTGCGTAATACTCCAATAGGAAAAACACGATATAATTTTCGCGTGAGGTATCCTGTTGCATCTTAGCTTTAAGTGGAACTCTTTATTCAATTTCTACTTTTCAACTTTTGACTATGAATTTAAAATTTCATACGTCTTGTCACATAAATTACTCGAAAGCGTTATTATATTTAAACGATCAACGACGACGGAATTAGGTTCCAATTTATTGCTAATAAGTATAATAATAGTAATAATAATTATCTAAAATCTTTCAAACACACAAATTAAGAAATAATTTGAATAAAATGTAGGTTACATAGTTACTCAACATTGTTTTGAAGTCGACGCTCATGTCAATATTGGTCACGTAAACCGTGATACAGCGACCTCCTATGTGGCAGTAGTGTGGGGAAGTTTAAAGTCATTTTTGTAGCTAAATTTGGCTAACTTTCCATTTAAATATTTTATTATCATGCAGAGAGGATATTGGTTGTATTTAATACGCTTTTCGTTTCACATGCATGTGTACGAAGTACACATAGATAAATTCGTTAGGCATAGTTTGTGGTTGAACTTGTGTACTCTACAAAAATAAAGAACATTAAATTTCAAATAAATAAGATGTTATTACCAATTTACAATCTTTGAATGTGTTAAAGATGTGTACCCGTTCTTCCAGTTCTTTAGGATCTTACCTCGCAGCGGTGCGATCTTAACTATTTTACTTAGCTGTTAAGTAACTTCGTGTGGTTGTTTCCGGTTTGAAAGTAAAAGAGCTAGTTTAGTTAGCCAATTACTGTCATGTAAGTACTTCCAACTTCGTTCGCAGGGTAGTAACTGGAAACCTATATGTAATAAATTTTAAGATTACGTGTTTCCTTGTTATTCACTTGAATGAGGCATATGCAGAGTTAATCGGTTTGTTGATTCTTTCATCTCGTTACATAATATCGCATAACCGTGACACAGTAAGCGAAAGTGACTGTACTTTAACATTTTGTTTTTATTATTATCATACATCGTTTTATCTTGTTTATATGCTGTAATTTAATGGATCAACGAATATTGTATAATAATGTGTAAGAGACGCGGGAACTTAGCGCCATTGTCTATTGTTGTGATAATGCTAAGGCCGTTAACAACAGTCTCAAAGAACTTTAAAAAAAAATCTTTTCTTCCTCAAGAAAAAAAAACTGATAATTCCATTAATTGAAAGGAAGTCCTTATGGTACGAACAGTTGCTCCTGTGAAGAACCTACATTAAATCGTAAACACTGAATGAAACACCTGCTTTATTGGTTGAAGGGTATTCGTATATCCGAAAACATAAATTGATTCACGGGTTCACGAACTTTAACAATGTATTCATAAAAGGGTCGCTTCTTCGAACGCGAGCGCGACAGGCGACAGGCGCGTACTGCTGAGGCTGCATGTTAAGTAGGAGCAGTGGCATCGTCGTTATGTTTATGATGTGTATGACGCACTCAAGCTCAGGAAGCGAGCATGACCCGCGCCGTCCGTCCGCCGAAGCGCCTCGCGGCAGTCCGTGTCCTCGCGTTCAGTCGTTACGCGCCGTGGCTTGGGCGCGCCCTCCTGTCGCCTCCGTGGATATTTATAAACTCGCACGTCATCACAGTGATAAACCGTTATTTACTTGTATCTAACGACTCCTAGTGAACGTCCTTACGCACATCTGATGCGACACCCCGACGAATGACTAGGAGCATCGGTCGAAATAAATTACTCCCCCGCGCCAAATCGCTGCCGCACGCCATTGTTCACAGGTAAACACTACCATTTATAAATTAAGAACTTGATTTAAACTGTATAAGGAAAGGATGACTTCAACAGGCGTCATCCTATATTTAATACTAATTACAATATCAACCATATATTACATGGAAATCGGGTGTAATGAAAATGTTAATACGATTTATATTTCTTGTTTACCTTTCGTCCGGCCTTCATTGCCAAATTGTGGAATCTTAATTTAATAGACAACAGATTGCCAAATTTCGATTTATTTTGGTATGTAATATCATTATGACTGATGATATTGCCTGCTGAGTGTACATTAGGTATAGTATGTAGTCTGCTTCGTTACTCTAGTCTATTGAGGCCAATAGTCGCTTTAGTATGATGATTCTAGCAGACATGGAATTACGGCGTTAATTTGAGATGAACCTTTAATTGATTGCCTACATGTATAGAGTTTCCGTTGTTGGTTTACCCGTGATAAAAATCCAACAAATCAGACGAGTGACAGAACTAAGCACGGTTAATGCAACTAACTGCATGCAGCGATGATTCATCGAATTTGCATATTAAATTTTTGCAGGGCAAAATTTACGTTATACACGAAAAGTATACCTTACTATCGTCCTAGATAGTATAGTACATATATAAAGAAATTCAGATAGCAATAGCAGAAAACAATATTTTGCTTGCGACTTTGTCTGCACGAATTGCCTTTTGGTTGTAAATATGTAGATGGTGTACAAACGGTTCTTCATAATTCTAATACCAACCGTAATTAATATAAGTCTTAATTTTATTACACATCTGTTATGTCATAGTTATAATGATTTTTGGTCGAAAATTATGCTTTTATTGTTTCAGCCAGCCAGTATGGTTTATAGTCTGCTTCCATGCTATTAGCAAGATACACAGAATATTTAACAGTTCTTATCTTAAAAGTTTCATCAATTAGTTCAGTTTAGTTAGATTTTATGTGAAGTTTGAACACAGATTTTAAAGCTTAAAATTAAATTGATTCAGTGTATTTGTTATTTGGCTAGTAAATTACACTTTTTTTTCTAATGTTGTTGATATATTCGCGTTATCTTTTTCTGATTTTGTAACCTAATTCTTGGTGATGGATATCAGATCGAAATGGCCATTAGTTGATTTCCATCCTCAATGTATTTAAAAGGTGATTTATTTCATATTTGTCACTTGTTTAATCATCGTGCGGTTTGAACTAATTACTCACGTAGATATCTACTGAAGAAGGTACTTTTTATTTGTCATTGTTCATTAGGTAATTACCTGTGCTTTGCCGGCTGACATACCATAAAATACTTTTGATGAGCATGCAGAAACACGGAGTGGTTAAAGTTAAGAAATTTGTCTATGTTACCTGTAAAATAGTACCTAATTTGGTACAGTTTCCTACTTTTTTATTATTACATAAACAGATCTAATAATCCATTATATTTTCATGTTGTGCACACTTATAGGTTCCAAATTTATGATCGGCAATAAAAATTTTGGATAATTTTGACCATTATTCACCATATTACTATGATTGAACATATTCCTTGTGTGTTTCGATAAGGCATATCGATCCTGAGGCCGTCCACTCGTACACCAGGTAATAGAGGGGGCCAGAACTGAGCTGCACCAATGGGCTACCGAAATGTGGGCGTTAGGGCTGACGTATACTAGCGCCAGGAACATCGGATCAATTTGCCGATTTCCTAACAGTGGTGAGGTAGGATCGGCATCCGGACATTCCGTCTGACTCAGGTGCTCTCAGGATGTGATTGTGAAGATGATCCAACATACGCATACTTGCGTGGTCTGGTCGCTAGTAGCCTCTTTTTCCCAATCCCAAGAGACCACGGAGGTTGAATTGGGAATGCAATGTCTGTCATAGTACTCGAGTTGTTGTGTTTGCCGTCTGTCAAGTTTGCAAGCTCATCTTATTAAGAACATTATGATTACGAGATGAGCCCCTTGCTTTAGCAATGAGACTGGCGTTAATGCCAGTGTTGGCATTTGTTGCCATGCCGCCAATGCAAATTGCTGAAGAAAAATATAACGCTTTTTCGTGGCTCGATACGAAGCATCCAGAGAAACGCAATGAATTTTGATATTTCTTTATATTCCCCTTTTCGGAAAGGGAGTCATAAAAATGTCACCATGTTCAAGAGGATATAATGTATGTAATTTTCTTTATTATTATTATTTTTTTTTATTTTTATTTATTTATTGCACCTCTTCTAATAGTTACAATAGGGCAGACTTAGTCCCTCATGGCATTCTCCCCCAGTCAACCCTGGGTGGCTAGAAAAATTGCGGC
>DWMA01000375.1:0-11623 GCA_018252035.1 Urbanus sp. 3 SS-2014
AAAATCATAACAGCGACTGTGACGTCACAAAATGGCCGAAGGTCATTCCCATTCTTAGTTTGATCGCATAGTAATTTAATTAACGTTACAGTAAAGGTTACGGTGTTTGTGAGTACCACAAAAAGAAATGTGCGTTAATTTATGCTCAAGATTAATTGAAAATTAAAAAGATCTTATATGATTCTTGAAAAAAATTAACATAAACCATAAACCACCTCGTCCATCTCGTCGTGACATTAGCCTTGTCTATGATATTAAAAATTAAAATGTCATGTGTTCTCAATCTTGTTCTTAATAATCTTGGTCAATATAAAACGAACAAATGAATTAAAGTTGAATGTAAAAAAATTATAACGTAAACCTCAATGGAGTATTTTACCTTTATAGATAATTATAAAAAGCAATGTTTAAAAATAATATTGCCAGATTCAAAATATTTTTGATAAGATTGCGCGCGCATTTGATATTATGAATGATAAGGAGGCGGGTCAATACAAAAAGATAGAGAAGAAACATATCGCTTTTGCATTCAGACGTCATAGAACATTGGGCAAAACAGAGAGTATACGAACGAAACCAAATGAATTCAGTTTTTTCTATGCTCGTATGTTGGATGGGTGTATAAATCGCTAGCGAAGTGTTGTTATCACGTGCGCGGGTTAATCAAATATATCGAAAGTTTTTTGAAATTTTATTCCTTATGAATACTATTGATATGGAAGGGATAAATTAGTAAAAAGTCAGTGTTGTAGTTTTACAAGTTGTTTGAATATTCCAATATCAGGTAAATATTTTTAATTTTAATTATTTATAAAATTCTATTAATTCTCGATTACTTACAAGGATAAAAATATTTTTGAGCGTACATTTTTACTTTCGGAACACTTAATTAAAGTGCATAATTTTAATAATGGAAAACTCTGAGTAAGATAATTATAAAAATAATAATGAATCCTTCCCATAATATTATTTTTAGCTACTTACATTTAATTTTTACCCACCGCTAAACTACCTTCATTTTTTGAAATTGTTCTAAATATTTTTATTACTCACGTAATTTTATATTGGAACAAAATATTTTTAATTAATAGTTTTAAGCACAGGATTAGTAAGTTTACCCGTAAAGGTAAAGTCGAAACTCTGTGCGACTCTCTCTGAAAAATAATGTTTAAGCTTTACAGCTTAAACATTATTTTTCTTCACAGAATTTCGACTTAGTTTAGGTGATTTCATTCACATAAGAAGGTATTCTTACTTGTAGGAAGATTGTTTTTTTTTCAACTTTCGGCTTTCTGGGTCAAGCCCCCCAAACGCAAATCCAGATTCCGCCAGTGTAGGTAAATCCGTTTACCTTTCTTGAATGTGTACCTATTTTACCCAGATTTTACCTATTTCCAGATGAAAAGATAAAAAAATACAACTTGAACATTAAAGTAATAAGATTTTAGAGCTACATTCTCATAATGAGCGTAATAAACGATTTATAATGACATTAATCTATTTAAGATTCAGCCTCTATAGTTACTGATGTAGAGTCCGTAAGGAAGAAGGTAAATAACATGTAGTTATATAGTACTTAGTATTTTTTATTATTATGCCTTTCTTCCTTCTTACTTACATTTATAGGAATGTTGGCAGTCAGGCACTTAATTATAAATAGGTATAAATGTACTTAACTGCATTTCCCTAAATACATTTAGGTACCTATCTAATTTATTATAAGATCAAATTTTGTATTGGTTTTGTCCACTATAAATTTAAATCTGTAGTAGGTACAACATCTACCTAGCTCTAAACTCCAGACGATACTGATAACACTTCAAATATCTCGTAAGGCAATTAAGTTAATATTTATTATCAATTTGTCAAGAAATAGGTAGCTAACTATGTAGGTATTCCAAAGTAATATTTAAGTTGTAAGTAGTTTTTGTGTGATAATTATCTACTTAGAGAGTACAATAAACACATTTTGATAAAATCAACATGAACGATAATCATATTCTAATGAATCTAATAAAGTTGTATGGATGCTGGTACCTATCTAGTAAGTATTCAATGATTAACATAGTTGTCTTTTTATCGGCAGCTGGTGAAAGTGAGGTGCGGCAGCCGAGGAGTCGCCAAGTGTAGTGTTTCACCGTGGTTCCGTAGGTCCGATTCTTTGCTAGTGTAACTGTGAAATGTGAAGTGATGTACCAAAGCAGTGGAGAGTACGGTGCTGATATTGTTTCATGTTAAACGTTGATCAAGATGAGGAGCGATGAAGTAACGATCGTGATCCCTTATCCGTGTCGCGCGGAGGGTTGGCTCGATAGATGCGGTGAGTTTACATCTATAATTAATTATATTCGTAGCTTTATCGCCAGGGAGGTACAAACAATTTAAAATGTTTACAATTCGCTAGAACAATTCTGTCGAATTGCTATTTTTATGCTAACACCGGCGTGCTATTTGGGGCGATTTACGTAAGTGCTCAATGAATGTCATGACACTGCATGCAACTGAGCACTAGAGGTTGAATTCTTAAACTTACAAAACAGTGTCCTTAACATGCCTTATTTGACTGGCCGATCTAAATTATAATAAATATTATGAACTTATTTACGGATTCCCAAAAAGAAAAAAATGGAGTGCCACCAGTTTACTTGTCCTAATTTTAATGACTTCTAAATCTCATTATAAACTCTCACATTACATTGTTTAGGTGTTTGTACTAACATAAATCTACTTGAATTTCTACTTTCTATGTACATAAGAAGTAGAAATTCACAATTGTTAAAATGTTGAATATGGTTGAGTTTGGAATAAATGTAGAGTTAGAAATATCTTAATATACAAGTAAAGATATTTTTTATTGACGTGGGGGAACCTATGTAAAGTACCTATCTATGTACATATAGAGGGACTTTATAGGTAGGTACATTAAATAATCCATCGGAAGGATATTAAAGTTACTTGGTACTTAGGTACAATTGTCCTTCTAAAAATGTTTTCGAAGAGTTTAAGAATACGGAGTTTCCGTTCCGTATTTCCTGAGATAAGATTGTACAATCAAACTTTAAACAAGCGCTTCGTATTAATTAGTTAAGAGGAAGATTCTCTAAAACTGTTAGTCATGAATGACGCTTAGTAGTGAGAAAGATGTATGTTTATTGTCTAAAAAAAAAAATAACGAGTACAATGTGTACCCTACACAGTGAGTTTCCAGTGTGAATCATGTGTGCCACGAATTGATTTTGATTTGTTACGACTGCGTGATTGTGTTTAATTGTAGAATTGCTCAACGATGGGAACCTCGCCTTCTACGGCCACCATAAAATTTCAAGCAATTAAAACGGTTAGCTATTGACTTTGCGTTGGCACCCGTTATTTTTCGTAGCTGCAATAGGAACCTACATATGAAAATGATAATATAATTATGCATGAAATCTGATCCACCACAGTGGAAGCCCACATAGAAATACTACTTATTACCGACCATTAACTACCTGTCAGGTATTTTCTGTGCGAGTAATTTTGTTTCATCATCAACCCATTATTGTCCCACTGCTGGGCACCGGTCTCCACTCAGTGAGAGGGAATTTAGGCCTTAGTCCACCGCGCTGGCCAAGTGCGAATTGGTAGACTTTTATTGGTAGACAATTTTGTTTAACTCGTCGTAAATCATACTCAAAATAACTAAATAGACTTCTAATGCAATCTCTGCCTTATTTGAAATTAAATCTGTCTCAAACGTCTGTGACTCTACCATAGGATTATACGTCGTAAATCGTATAATCCTATGGTAGAGTCAATCAGTGTGGATTTAATTCCAAATAATATTATTATTAGGTACATATAATATGTATATAATATAGTAATAGTACGAATAATATAAAAATATGATATAAATACCTATATAAGTATTACTAATCATTTTCTAACTACCTTATACGAGTTTATTTGATTACTTCGTCTATGTTCGTAACGCACCTAAGCTCTATAACATACTTAAACGGCGTTACTTCTAGCTTATCATTTAATTGAAACAAGCTCCCAGTGGAATGGATGTTATGCAACGTGCAAACTTTCATGCCCCAAATATATGAAACATATAGATGTTTTTATGTAGTATGTATCCATCTTCATACTACATAATAGCTGTATTCATAAGACACGTGTAAGGATATCGATCATACCTATTTTTATTACTCACCACCTCCCTATAGCTGACATTTACACAACAGATGAGTGCAAAATAGTTCTATTTTAGTAATAAAATAACACGGTACTTTAATGCAAGTATTATATGGACATTCGGATTTATCCTAAATCGTCAATATCACCTTTGTGTGGTGGCTGCACTTAAAATAAACGAATTGATATGAAAACTAAGAAGTTTCAACAATGGTAACTTGTTGAAACGTCTTAGTTTGTGTAAAGTTTTTTTAATAAAATCATTTAAGCATTTCATTTAGTTTGCGAAAAGCTAATTAGCTTATTCTAATTGCAGTACACCGGACCTTATCGTCAAGAGAGCAGGTTGGCCGTCCGCGTGTGCCCTACTTAGAGTGAAAACTATGCGGTGTTGTGGTTTCTATCGAGTTTCGGTCCACCAAGCTGGGCTCGAGTCGCTTTCTAGTTAATCAAGGGTCCTGAGAGAAAAAGACTAGTACGCTACCTACGTGAGGAAAGTACTGGTCTATTGTGATGCAGAAAATGTATGCCGTCAATGTTTAGCAGAGCTTATCCTGCTCTTAGAATTGCGTTCTTTATTATGCAAATGTTTGCTGAAACAGTGCAAAACCAATAGGTGCATAAGAAATTATTTGTAGAAAGGTCCAAATAGAAGAAGAAGAAAGTTAGGCCGTTATATCAAACGCGATATTTAGAAATTACTTTTTAGGCATTTAAGTAAGAATGTAGAGTTTTTACTTCAGACTTATTATTAAAATTTTCTTTTCAGATCATGAATTCTACCTATATCAACAAGATTTTGAAGACATTCTGCTAGACATATTTGAAAATGAAAAATATTATACTGAACCGAGAACTAAATTTGAAAACTTAAACGTAGTATGTTCATTTGAAGTTTGGACAAAAAAACAGAGTGATCTAATGATCTGAAACATAATACGTACTCAGTGTAAGGGGGATCTAATGACGTCTTTCAGCAACTGATTTAGCATTGAATCGGAGTCTGTAATCTGGTGTTCATGCAACCTAATTATTTAAGAGGTCAGCTTCACACTGCTAGAGCGTCGTTAGTGTCGGATCTGTCCTATTTGTAATATCTATTACGTGTTTCTATGTGCTATTTTCTAGAAACTTTTGTCTAGATATTGTCGAGAAAAAAGTAGGGATTAAGTTAGTATACGTTTAGACGTTAAGAATACGCATTATTACGGCAATATTAAGGTAGAGTTATGTAATGAAAAAGAAGTAGGTAAATATATTAGTACTTTATGAATTAGTTTTTAGAAGTAGTAGTACGCAACTGACCTTATTATTTATTCAAATATATACTTATTAACTTCATCGAAAGTTATCGTGTTATGATATGCCTATTAATTATGAATCTGTTCTAGAAAAGTACGGGTGAGGCACTGTCTATTACCGTATTGGTCTGTTAATAAAATGCTCAGATTTAATGAATTTTGTGTTTTGCATAAATATTACGTACAGGATTAATTAATCATTAGTACGGGCCATTGCATATCTAGCGATGGCATGCGTAATCATGCAAGTCATTGTTGCATATGTATGCCCATTCTTTTTTACAGCTCAATCGATTAGAGAGTAACATTATTTTTTAAGTGTATTCTTTAGAAACTTGTAATTTGATATTTCAATTTAACTGTACAAAATCATTAGAATTTTTGAGAGTAATAGGTAAGTAGGTATTATGTATTTTAGTACATATACGAAAAACACCGGTATATTAAAACGCAAACTCGTGGACGTAGGTACATTAACATGTAATAAGAAATATTAAAACAGTCGATCAGAATAAATTGACAACACTGACGCTATTGTGTGATATTTTATTGTCATGATCCACGAAACAGATCCTGCTTTCGTAAATCCGTGATGTCACGTTTCCAGTTACACGGCGGAAAGCTGCGTGCGACATGTTCGGGGTTTTAAAAGACTACAAATGAGGAAAACAATGTTAGTAGGCTAATATTTTGTGTGCTCTTTTATAAAGATAAATAAGTATGTGTTAATAATTTCATTTGCTCTGTTAGATACGTGATAATGATGAATTGAGTCTGGTAGAAATAAATGCAGCATGATAAGACTATAAAATATGTGCACGATATGGCTCTACATACTGTCCAGGCTTAAAAATGCCATTAAGTACTTCGTTATTGAATTATTTAATTTAATTAGTTATCCTAGAGTATATTGTTATGATTCGTTTTCTTTTACATAGTATAGGCGATCATTGCATAAGTATAGTCTGTAATAAAAAAGTTAAATGAGACAAAGTAATTTATTGGTCAAAGTTAAGCTACGATGTGTTGTCGGTGGGATATCCGGACGTATCGTAAATTCAATTGAATATCGTCCTCAGTTCAATTGTTTGGATAACATGATACCATTCGAATAGAACTTCGAAGCTAACGTGATAATAGATATGTTTGTATTGACATTATTTGAATGTATATACTTCAATTAGTTATTACTAATATAAAATGTAACTATTTCAATATATAGTAATATAACTCTTATTATTACTTATAACCTTTTGTATCGGTACTGAAACAATTAAGAACCGCATCAATTAAGGAACGTTTAGTCTGCTGCTAAATCGTTTGCCCCTGATTGCTGCAGTATAAATAGTTAAATCGTTTGTTTGTGGGGGTTTAGTTATTGTACCCACATTTAGTTTTAAGATGATATTAAAGCCATTGACAAAAACATTATAGACAAAAAGGTGTCTGCCTACATTTTCAAACCAATAACGGTAATCTTTTTATATCTCTTTAAAGTCTTTCTTGAAACAGGCATTATAATTTGTCTTGACCATTTTCGGTCATTACTCTAATAAAACTTTTACATTCTAATTGTCGGATACACTACACTACAATACTATTGATATTATTAGCAGTATAGTCTGCAGTCATCAATAGCAACAGTAACTTATACGGGTCATAAAAGCGCCGGTTGTCATATTGTCAATTCTTTTAACATTTTGAACGAGTCTTAACGGTAGTAGAAAGATTGTACATTACTGATTCGTATTTCGATACAATATTAATGTAAATACTTTTAATGCGTACGTGAGCGTAAGTCAGCTCCGTTAGCTGGACGTCAGCACGTGCCGCGCCTGCTGATAACATAACAGATAGAAAGTAAACTCTCGCGGAACTTCTCGTGGCAATGGTAACCAAACTAACTGACAGACTATTGTTTTGTTCGAGAAAAGCTAAGAATATATCCGGCTTAGTAATACAAATTTGGAGAGCGGATGAGCTAAACTAGATCTTGATCAATAGGCTAATCTGTACGTGAATCTTAATACGAACTCTACGTACTCTAAAAAACTCTACCTTGTGTGTAGATTTTATTGTATTTATAGCATCCGTATAAAAAAACGCTGTATTTTTTGTCACCGCGTAAATACACTGGCATAATCAGTTAAGCAGTTTATAAGATTAGCCGACCAATACCCATTACACCGGTCACAACCAGGGTCTGTCAGGCAGAATGAGTTTAGACTAGACACGTATTGTGTATGAATATAAATTAAGTGATGAGTCATCACTGTTGACTGATGACATATGCCTAAAGAGATGTCCTTACTTTATTTCCTTTATTACACTAGACACTGCTATTTGCTTATATCTTGTATGTAACTCATAACCTTTAATGTGTATAAATAATGATATCGTATCGTGCTGCCAATAAACCCCAGGGAATCTGTAATCTGGGGACATAGAGTCGTAAATTAGCGCCTGCCAGCTCAGCGCGAGGGCGTGGTCGAAGACAACAATCTCTAATGAACGAGTTTTTAGATCTCAAGCTGTTAGCAGACGCAATAGTGTGTAATCATGTTTGCGTCATTCATCAAGGCATTGATTTAATTAACATATTGATTGACTTCAAATTTCATTATTTGTTTTAAAGGAAATTTCGCTGTTGGGATTAATCGATTGTGAAGATTTTAATTCATTAAATTAATGAATGTGTTTGTTAATTTGTTTTAAATTCGCTAAGTTATATGCAAACAAATATATTGAGTTCCTGAAGTATTTAATTTTTGTGGCTTTATACTTATAATTATAACTAGCATTCGCTCGCGAATTATTCTGTGTGGTAGGAGACATCTGCCAGAGTAGTATAAGAATTTTCGTTTTATATAGTGGATGTATTTCCAAAAATATTTTTTCTCAATGTTTCTGATAGTTTCACAATTCTAGTTCCAACATTTTTGGTGGTGTGTGAAACGACCCATGCACCACTTATTGTAAAATAGTTGTATTAATTTAAAACCTTGGCTACCGTGCGAACAAGAGCTGGCTGAAGTTTTACTTCAAACAATCCAATATTATTTTTTATAGATGCTATTAATAAGTTAATCGCTACACTTGCTCATAAAATTTAGCTGTAGGTTCATACTGAACAACGTAGGGTGTTTGTGTATTTAAACATAGATTTTATCTGAATTAAATGCCTCATAATTTCGGTGCAGATTACGCACGCTACACGGTAATTACCATCGAAGTCAAACTTTGTGCGTGTGGTTCGAAGTATGCGTGTAGTCAGTAGCCACCCTCTCTGGGGCGTGTGAAAAGATTTGTGTACGTCGACACTATAACTATATCATGTCGAGTGGACCCTTATTATTCGAATTCGTGAGTGGGTAATTAGGTAGTCTCCCTCAGGGACATTTGTGAGAGTCGCTGAAGTTTGGCTCCACGCCATAAATTAAGCTAACTATCTGATGCGTCCAATTTCTCTGAGACTCCCCCATTCGCAAATTGCTCCTCATTTCACTGATTGAAACTTGCTGTCAGCTTGAAATGCACTCCTGTTATGAAACTTTTCGCTTAACTTTGGCTAAAGTTTGTCGAAGGAAGGAGCATTCTATGTGTACACACCTGTCTTGCATCACATAAGTACAGTTAGAGTTGTGTAATATGGTAGAGCCAGTTAAAAGGTAAACCAAACTGTGTAAATATTATTGGTTACCTTTCTAATTCTTTTTTGTTTCGATAGATCCTGCTTCGTTGCGTACTTGTTTGCACGCAGTAGACTCAAGAATTTTGCTATCTTTCATCACAGACGAATAGTAAACGTTTCTATAACGTTTCGGTGATATTCCATGAGTTAACTTGCCCTTTAAACTATCTACCTATAATTTCAAAGATCAAGGAAAATAACTGACTGCTCGTTGGCAGACCTCACGCAAATCAATATCTGTATATTATACTTTTATAGTTGTAGTTGAAGTCTGCGTAATCGCCTTAGCAAATACATAGATATATAGGTATAAGTGTAATAAAGTAGAAATAATTATTAGGTGATCTTTTCTTTGTTATTAATGAAAAAAATGTTTATAAAAGATAGAGTCGATGTTTTATCACAATTGAGAAACATTCAAGTTATTTACAGTTAGTTTTTTTCAAAGCTTTTTAAAATCAACCTTTCAAAAAATAAAACTTATACATATCTACATTTATGACAAAGCCTAAATGAAGCAGAGTTACCTACCTACTTTAAACTTTAATATAATTGACCATGTACTTTGGTTCTTCAAATAGTAAAAGACAATTGGAATTATAGATCTATCATTCAATTATAGTTATTTAGAGAGGTCAGGGAAGCAATCCTCCCACGGTCACGCCGTTTATCATTTAAAATGGAACAGGTCAACGCCATCGAAATAAGTTGCGCGATTTGTTATAAACAAGTTAGCAGATCGAAGTTTTGTTAATAAATTATTCTTTGTATTATACTCACAAATACGGTCTTTCATTTTTATTTGCCAGCAAAAGCAATATTATAACCAAATCTTTAATGGCTCTTATAACCGTTATCTGAGGATGAGCTGAATAATAAACTGTATCGTGATAAATAGAAATTTCATTTCTAGTCAATGTGGTTGTTATAATTTAACAACAATTTGTATAGAACTGTTTCCCCTTTCAGAGTTAACTTTCGCAGCATATCCCATTAAGTATATCTATGTTATGAACATTTAAACTCATTGAAAACAACTTAGTTGTATTGTACAAATGAATTGAAAAGCTTTAAGTTTAGTTTGTATGCGGTCTTTTTAGGCGTTCTAATCAAATCGCCAACTACTCGTGAAATGTATCAATGACCGTTCGAGTTCTGGGAGCGCTCTACTCATGTCTGAATAAATGAATGCGTTCCAGTTTGCTTCTTCTGTAAAAAGCAGTATTTTTATTTTGCTTTATATTGCATTCAAAAATAATTAAGATGCAAATTAATCGGTTCAGAAGCCACGGAAACAGGGGGAACAGAAATGTAGGGAGCAAAGCTATGCACGGAAAACAAATATGACGTTATGACATGCGATAAATTTTCTGTTAGACGATTTAAATAGAAGGTATTTTCGAAATATCCTCCATGCTCCAATATGCTCCATGTAATTTTTGTATATTTTCCATAGATTTATTTTATCGACTAGCTATAACAAGTGTTATTGATGTATTTACATAATATTATTATAAGTTATGTACCTAATTAGTTATATGTAATAGGTCAGTGAACCGAGAAGGTCACAGTGAAGATATAATATTTTCTAAGCATTTTGCTTGAGAACCCTAAAAAGTGTTTCCAACTATGTCAACGGCGCTTGAAATAGATCATTACATAACAGAAAAGTGCAGTCGGTAACAGCGCCGCAAAGATATTTCTGGGCCATGGAATAAATTATTAAAAAACAGCACACAAAAATCTATCGATATTTTGTAATAGATTACTTCAGAAATGTATTGTGAAAGTATTTAGTATTTTGTCCACAGTTGCAATAGCTTATTTTATTAATAATGCAGTAAAAATATTTATAATTAGGTATAATGCAATATATACTGCGGTATCCTAAATTACATTTGTGTTTTAAATGCCCTATGTTTATAGTCTCATTTGAAGAAAAGTAAGATAAACATACATCGACGAGGCACTTCCAATGGTCAGGATCTCTTGATAAATATAGCGAGGCTTACCTGTCGGACTTTGAGAATTAGTCCGATATTGTCTGGACCACTTTACGTTATTGTAACTTATTGAAGTATAAAAACATTAATATTAGAAAGCTAGTTTTTAACCTTATCGAATTGTGCTAATTCGAAATGATTGGCTGATGACGCAATGAGTGGGGGCGTCGGGCTGTGTACTTGCCATTAAAATGTGCGTTTATTTCCCATTACTACAATTTTTATCTCGCATAAATACTTATATCCGTATTGCTAGAACTTACTAGTGAAAGTGTTTCTTTATGTCCATTCCGACATATACGTTACGACTTCATTGACGGCGATTGCACAAGCGTGATTATGTTTGTTCGTAAGGTGTGCTGTTTGTAGATTTTCATTCCCATGGGACATTGGGTAAAGCGCGGTCGGGCCTGTCCCAGAAAAATCTTTTGAAAGTTTCCCTTTGAAAAATA
>DWMA01000376.1:0-11621 GCA_018252035.1 Urbanus sp. 3 SS-2014
TTAATTTTGTAGTTGTGAGATGCATTAATGTGGTAGAGGTCAAGGAGGAGACGCAGGGGAAGGATAGGTGCCAATATCTAATGAAATATGGTCGAATTTCGACCACCGGGCGATCGCTAGTAATGATTAATTTGTAAATTGAAAATCTTGCTCACGGATAGTCCCGTATCACCAAATATTCAGTATTTGTAGTCATGGCAGTAAAATTTAATGAGCAAATTTTAATGAGTGTTACGGTTAATGTTTTAGTAATCAGAAAAACAGAAAAGAAATTCTATAAAATCTATAAGATTACACCCGTTATTTCTGTGTTTTCTTCATAAATAGCAAAAGGAGTATTTAGTAGGTATTTCCTTAAAATATTCAGATAATCTAGACTAGTGGCACACCCAACTAAATGTGCAACGCCATCTCGGGCATTTATCAAATGTCAGTTCACATTTTGTGCAACAAATGTTAGTCCGTGTGAAGACATCTATTATATTTAACACTATATAATTTTTTTTTTTACTTTTTCTACACTCATAGCCTCACAGTTGGATAATTTCTCCTGTCGTGGGTGTAATAGACACACAAAGACGAATACACAAACGCCCAAACCCAGAACTGAAATCTAAACTCATCATTCAGATAGCTGTCTGGCCGCGAATCGAACCCAGTACCTACTGCGCGCCAGACTGGTATGGTAACCACTCCGCCACGCGCCTCGTCTAAATGCAAACAAGACTTCGCTTTTCGTACGCCACACATTTTGTCTAGTGGAAAAGAATGTTTGGACATTGGCCACCAATATTCGTCACGCCTAACCACGTCACATTTGATCATACGTCACCGTTCTATTCTTGTATAGTTGTATCATTTTAGAACGAACGTGACGCGAGTTTACTTGATAAAAGAATATATTAGGAAAATGTGTGCATTGCAACGCTATTACGAACGGGAGGTTTTTTTGACTAAAATAGAAAATATTTGTTTATTTATTTAAATCTTTTATACCTATTAATAATAATGGTACAAAGGCGGACTTAATGCTATAAGCATTCTCTCCCAGTCAACCTTTAGGTGAAGCAGAAATGGGCGAGGACGGTATATACAAGTTATACATATGAAATAAACGTACATACACAATACATAAGATAAGCATAATAGTGAAAATAGAATACAAGTAGGAAAGTTTAGTTTATACAGTATATAGATAAAATTAATACATAATAATTATATAAACACATCTGTGCACATAAATGAATACACAGGAAAAAAGAGAAAAGAAAAGAACGAACAAGGAAAGATACACGTGGTTATCTCCACATATTGAGTTGTCTTAGGTAATATTCAATGACTTTTGATTTGAATGATTGCCTATTTTTCAGTTTTTTAATAGTAATCGGGAGAGCGTTCCAGAGACGGGCAGCAAGAATAGCGAAAGAGTTAGATAAGAAACCAGAATGATGTATGGGAAAAGATAAAGTAAGAGAATCTAAAGATCGCAACTGACGCTCATGTGAATCACAGAGATATTGAAACTTTTGTTTCAAATATCCTGGAGAAATAGGATCAAAGAGTATAGAGTGAAGAGTATTGAGTGATCTGACCTGTCTACGCTCACGAATTGGAAGCCATTTAAGTTGGCGACGATAGGATGAGATGTGATCAAATTTGCGTAGACAGTAGATGAAACGAATGGCATAATTAATGAGCCTATCCAATTTATTCAGCTGGTCACCGCCAATTTCGGAGCAACACACATCAGCATAATCGATTATGGGAAATATCAATGACTGCACAAGGGTAACTTTTACCTTAACTGGAAGAAAGTTTCGAAGCCGATTCAGAATACGCAACTTAGCGAAAACCGACCGACTGACCTCGCCAACGTGTACTGACCAGCTTAGCGATGAATCAATGTGCAGACCAAGATCTTTGACGCTAGACGTAAAAGGGACAACGGAATCTTCAAATACGACAGGTGCAATGGTATTCAAGTCCAATTTTGCCAATTGTCGAGAACTGCCCAATACAATTGCTTGACATTTAGATGGATTCACTTTAATGCCATATTTACAAGACCAGTGGCTAATCTTATTGAGATTTGTGTTTATTATATGCACTGCATTATTAATCTTGCTGATATCGGCTTGTTCGTAAATTTGCAGATCATCCGCGTATAAATGGTAAGAGCAGTCAAGTGAGGAAGTAAGAAAATTTATAAAGACAGAGAAAAGCAAAGGAGACAGAATACCGCCCTGGGGTACGCCGGAAGTAAGAAAACACCAATCAGAATGCGTGCGATCTACGCGAGTAGCTTGTTGTCGCCCCCGAAGATAGGAAGAAAACCATTCCAATACCTTTGACGAGAATCTTAAATGTTGGAGAGTTGCAAGAAGAATATCATGGTCTACCATGTTGAATGCGTTGGAAAAATCAATGAGTACAAGAATGGTGACCAATTTATTCTCCATACCAGTACGGATATCTTCTAGAACTTTGAGAAGGGCCGTTGTGGTACTGTGCCCAGGTCGAAAGCCAGACTGATAGGGACTGAGCAGGTTGTTACTAAAGATAAACGAGGATACTTGTTTATGAGCAGCGGCTTCAAGAATTTTGGAGAGAAAAGGTAAAATTGAAATAGGTCTGAATTGATTAACAGTACAGGGATTACATACTTTAGGAAGAGGGATAATGAGTGCTTTACGCCAAATCGAAGGAAACAGCCCTGTAGACAAAGAGAAGTTTATAATATGAGTGAGGATAGGTAAAAGAACTGGTAATATTGGCATTATCATCGACCTACTCACATTATCACAGCCAACTGCTTTGGATTTGATAGAAGATATGATTTTCAAAATCTCGTCATCGGTAACTGGAGTGAAAGAAAACAGATCAGTGTTCAGAGGAGCCATGGAAGTAATTTCTGAGATAGTAAGAGCTTTAACAGAGGGACAAAGGGAAGAGGATAAAGAGAAATGAAGATTCAGCTCATTGAGAGGAAAAGAAGCAAGATCAGGCTTTGGATGATGTTTACCAACACCCAAAGTATTCAGAAACTTCCAAATTTCAGCTGAAGAGTTGTTTAGAACATTATCATAAATATGTTTACGTTTGGCTGCTCTTACCATCTGATTACAGCGGTTACGTGCGACCTTATACAGACACCAGTTTTCATTGCACCTGTCGCGCTTAAATCTCCTGAAGGCCCTATCACGCCGCGACATGGCCATGCGAACTCCCCGTGTGATCCAAGGGGCCGGTGGTCGTTTTAATTTGATATGCTTCAGCGGGGCATGAACATCATACAGTTTCAAAATGCAGCTATTTAAAACAGAAATTTTTTCATCCACTGTAGATGCAGTAACCACTGATGAGTAATCTAATCTGGCAGCATCCTTAGCAAGGGCATCTAGGTCAATCCTCGCGAAGTTACGCATCCAGACTACTTCAGCGACAAGTTTTGGGGGACGCAATTTGTAGGACAAATATATCAGGTCATGCCTTGAGAAGCCAGGAGCTGATATTTGACCATGTTTGACTGCAAGTGAAGGAGACGAAGTAATTATGAGATCAAGCAAACTGTCAGGAGTATCTACATTATGATGGGTAGGTGAGGAAGGGTGAATAAAAAGATTAAGTGAGGAAATAATGTTTTTTAATTTGATACTACGAGAGGAATTGTTGAGTAGATCTGTATTAAAGTCGCCCATGATTATGTGATGTGAGTACTCCGAACAAAGGGGTTCCAATACCTGTTCGAAATCGGAGAAGTAATCTAAAGCTGGAGGGCAATATACAACCCCAAGAACAGCCTTGGCCCTTCCCACCCGGATTTCCAAGAAAAGAAACTCAATTGTGGCAGAGTACAGGGAAGGGGAGGAGGCAATAACAGTAAAAGGAATATCATTACGGAGGTAAACCGCAACACCGCCCCCGCCTTTACCTGTACGATCATTTCTTATTAGCTTGTAACCCGGAAGACAGAAAGAAGTTGAATCGAGGCTGGGTTTTAACCAGCTCTCAGATATTAAAATAGCGTGAATAAAGGAAGTGGAAGAAAACGTATCTAAAAGATCAGTATAGTGAGAAGGGATACTTTGGGCGTTTAAATGGCAGACATTGAAAGAAGAGGGAAACTTATCAATTGAGCTCTGTAACAAGCAATGTAAAGTCACAGGATCACCAAGACTAATTTCGCTCAAGTCCGACGTGTAGCTTGAACTGCATGCTGAGTAAAATGTCTCGTCATCAGACATTTAAATATTTAGCGAAAAAAAAACAAAAAAAAGGATTTATAAATATTGGCTATGTAAATAGTATGAAAATATGAATATATAATAAGATAATAAGTATATATTTAAGGTTTAGTAATATGACAGGTGGAGGTAATTTAATAACTATAAACCTTATTAACTGCGTCTGCTAGTCCCGCTGGCAGACTGAAGAGAATTTACATATTACACACAATTAAAGTACATACACACAACGTTATTAATTTAAAAAAAAAAAAACATATATGCTAAAAAAACATATAGGTACATCGCAAATTTTCTTAAATAGTGCATAAAATAATGGAACAGTCCTGAAGTAAAATTAAAGAACAAAATCAAAAATGAGAAATAAAATGTGGTAACAATAAGCAAGTTGTTTGGACCTACGTATAAAATGTACTTAATAAAAAATTAAAAAAAAAACAGAGTTTCGACCAATAAAATGAAAATGAATTATTAAACAAAATTAAATATTATGTATTGTTGTGTTAATTAACAAGATGGAACAAACAGGAACGGAACGTTACAATACTGACATCTCTCTCACTATAACTCTGACAGTTGACATTTGACATGCCAATGTCAATCAAATATAAGTTAACAACTGTCAGACGTAAAAAGTAAATACCCGAATTGTAAATTTAAAAAGTAGATTTAAAAGTGTAGTGATACAAATTATGAAAATTAGGGTAAACAGGGAATTATGACTTTCATAATACTAACGCTAAGTAGGTACCAACCAACAATAACGTATAAAGTAAACAAAAGAAAAGAGGACTGAATAATATAAGACAAAGTGAAAGATATAATGCATCGAATCATTATTATGACTACTTTTTACGGGCAGCACGCTTAGACTTGTGTTGTTCTACGTGAGTCGCCGGGGCAGGACGTGGGGCCCTCGGACATCCCTCACTGTCCTCTTCTGCACTGCCTTCGGGATTAGGGATATCGTCCAAGTCCTGTTCGGAGAGAATACGACGTCTGGTGCCATCTCTCAGCTTGGCAATTATGTTTCCATCCATGGTCCAGCAATTCCGCATGCCCAATTTCTTTCTGGCTTGAAGAAATAGTGATTGCCGTTGGCGTGTGAGAAACTCAGAAATCACAAATGAAGAACCTTTAAATGCAGCCTTTTTCCGCCAAACTGCCGAACGACACGCTGAGTCAACAAACCGAACGAGAATCGGGCGACACTTGCCATCTATCACATTTCCAAGCCGGTGGCATGCTTTGAAGTCCGAACTTGTCAGATCACCTACACCAAGCTTTTCGGAAAAAAGTTTAGCTAAGTAATCTGACAGACTGTCTTCGACGTCTTCAGGTACTCCATTGACTAGTAGGAACTTTCTGCGATGTCTCATCTCAGCAATATCGGCCGCCTTTGAAAGCTCAGTTATTTGTTCCCGGAGGAAGTTTAACAGTGACCAAACATGAGTTTTGAAGTCATTTAATTCTTCATGCAGGCGAGCTATTGTGATGCTACTTTTCGGTTCATTGGCTTTAAACTTTGACTCAAATTCGGAGAACTTTTTCATAAAGGTAGCTTCAATAGCATGTTGTGCCTCCAGGATAGTGTTTAAGGTGGCCATTATAAATTAAAGATAGTTACCACAGTGCTGCAAATTTAGACAGTTGTGTGCAGTGATGGTGATGAGTGCCAGCGGGACTGTGCAGTGAACTTATAGGTCACAGAACATGTAAAACGTTCAGATAACACTTGTAAGTAAACTTTGTAATAAAAACTTTCGTATGACACTATAAAATTCACAAAAATCTTTGTAAATACTTATTTTAATTAAATTAGTAAAGAGAGCACAGTGTTTACTTTTTTCGATCTACCGCCCAAAAACTTTGACTTGCCAAAAACTTGAATTGCCTTTGACTATCGGCAAGTCTTCTGATCCTTCTGCTGTTAGTTAGCAATCCTTGGGCAGTGACACGTTAGCTTCCTGCTTCTTTTTTTATATGATCAAAGTAGCAAACGAGCATGTAGTCCATCTGATGGTAAGTGGTGACTGCCGCTAATGGACATTATAGAATTATTATGCCTATTATAGAATTTACGTCACTATAACTAAAATTTAAAAGTCAACTGAATATAAAATAATGGTCAGCAACCGCCATTACAGCGTTCCACTTGCGCACAAAAACTGGTGATCACCTTAGCCTACTTCGCCGTCATTAACATCAGCGACTGCCGACAAAAACATGCATCGTTAATAATTCTCGTATCTAATGTTTAATTTTATAACTGTAATGTTAGGTGTATGTTCACATGTTGATATGTTAATGGTGCACTTATCTTAATCACAAGCAAGTTTTTCAGAAGCGAGAAACATAAAAAGAAGCCACTGTCTATGAAAATACCAGGTGTCATTTTGTCGACCATTTATTAGATCTTTTGGCAGTGTAGAGGCGTATTTAATGATTAGAAAGAAAGGAATAAAGAACATATATTTTTTTTTCTCGTATAGTGGTAGATACAACGATTATTCACTATGCACATTATTGTGATCACTTTATTCAGTAAAGTTTCCTTTTTTATATTTTCATTTGATTGAAGTAGCAAACGAGTATGTAGTCCACCTGATTGTAAATTGCCACTGCCGCCCATGGACATCTGTAATCGATCCCAGATAAGATCAAGGTCCTCCTGAGGTTGATCACAGATGCGTTGCTACCCTTGAGGACTAAGTTGGAACACCTATTATGAGACAGAAATAGGTGTGGCGGTGGTCCCGTCGGAGTCGAACTAAATAGAATCTTTAAATTTCTTATGCTCACATTCTATGTAGGCTACCACTTTATTCACTTCGTTCCGTTGGATTCTTTAAACACTTTAATCCATTAATTCCTTGAAGTCAAGCTATAACGGATACATTTATGAATGCATTTTTTAAATAATATAAAGTTCACTCAAATGTAATCAACGATTCACGAGAGCAACTCACGGAAGGTTACATAAAGGATATACTTCCGAACGCCGGAGACATTTCCTGCTAGATTCGTCTCTCAGGTCACGATCCTACCATTACTTTATGCTAACCTATTGACTTTTAATTTCACGGAGAATTAATTTCCATTCTGATGAGGTAACATAGGTACATATAAGAACCGGCCGTAAATGGTTGGGATTTGGGTTACAGTTTTGTTGTCTTGGTGTAAAGTTACATATTGACCTTTGCCTTTAACTATGAACAATGAACATAAGATATATGTATTCTACTTAATAAAACAAATAGAACTACGAACTATTAATATGATATTTTTTACGAGATCTTTTTGAAAAATCGTCTTCCGCCGTTCGTTTAAAGATATAATCAGAGATCTTGAAACTCTGGTCTGAAAAAAACTAAAGCATCTTTGACTTCACGTCTTATTTTCACGATGGCAAAATGAAAAATTTTTGTACATTGGCTTTCAGATTTTGACGGATTTTGTTAGTAATACCGACCTGATGATAAGCGGTCATTGTCGCCCATGGCCCGTTCGATATAACGACAGGGTTCCATCCTGATCCACTACTGAAGACTAAGATGGCCGATCAGATCGTAAAGAAGAGGTGGGCTTTAACCATAAAAATAACGGATACACATAAGTGCAGTATTTTTAAAGGGGAGAACTTGATCCCTTGGTTCCTTGCCCCCGAAGCAGCCACTGGCCCTTAAGCAAATGCAACCTCGACATATACAATGTAGAATGCATGGCTCGGTAAGCTATTGCTCAAACGTTGGCGTTGCGTGACCGATGCTTCACGTGAGCACTCAACACGAATGCGAATTGGTGACATAATCACCGGTTATGAGGATTCGAAAGCCGTTACACGCCGCTGGTGATCTAATGAAGATCAACGGGTCAACCATAACATAATGATGTCATGTGTATTTATAGATTGTAATGCATTTTGAGGAAGTTTAGAGCGCGCATGAAGCTTGCCTAAGAAAATATTTTTTAGACAACTTTTAAAAAGGTTGTTCATTGTAGATTCTTCAGTGAATTATTTTTGATCGTCAATAACCTATCACAACTTTGTTCCGCTAATCTTGTACTGTTTAAGTGGTTTAGAAGTGAAAATCTTGTAGGTATGTTAATTTATAATATCTTTCAAAATTGAGCGCCAAATAATTCCAATATTTTCTTTGTGACACCTATTATTTTATTTATTTATATAGATTCATTCTATATACAAATGTGTGACAAACATGCATGTAAAATTCAACAACTTATCTGGTGGAAAGTTACTGCGGCCGATAAAAGTCTTTAAAATATTGATAACCCACTTCCAATCGTAAATTTACACTAGGATTCCTCATGTTCTGTGTGCCACGAGCACACAAATCTAATGTCATCATTAATATGCCTGCCGGACCGGGATTCGGGCCCAGGGTTATCTTCGTCTCATATAAGCATGGCAATACCTTATCATGTGTCGTTAAAACATTTGAAATAACCCACAATTGTGCAGGAATTGTAGGTACTCGATTATACATCTTTTGCTAATGTTGAATTTGTTATCCTCATTCTTTTGTACCTTTAATGCCCTTGCCTTATCTCTTGAAAAGTAGAAAACAGCTGAATTATATTTCTGCTACGATGTAGTATATAGCAGTAGCCCAGAAAGTTGAATATTGCACATTAGCAATGCTAATACCGAGCAACATTATTATTACCTTTCGCTCACGGAAAAACGTGCTAGAATAACAGGTGACCGTAAAAGGTACTTCGCTTCCACGTTCTGATGATGCAATCGGCGATAGCGTTGGAATGCAATTATATGTGGTGCCGTGACGAACAGCTTATCAGCCGACCTTGGCAATGACATTGGCTGGCCTTGCAGCAGTGTGATACGGAGCCGGTGGAGCGTGGCCACCGATTGCATGCATTCACTCCATTATTAACGATTACTCACGACTTTTTCACGATTCTCTATCCCCACCGGAACTCATTGTTACTCGTGGATAGGATATTTTATCGGCGCACTAGCTTCGAGTGCTGTTTTGTTTGCCATTTCGTTTTGGATTGTTTTTTTTATTTATTTATCTATGTCAATGAAGTAGATGGTTACTATCGTATCGATTGCCTATGCATTTAATACACGCCATGCATTCTATTGGTCTTCTGTCTCTTCAAAGCCTTTGCCTTTCTTATTGCGTGATATCATAATGTATTCTATAAACAATCTATTTAATTTTTTATGTTTGGATTTTGTCTATTTTTACTTTGAAATATAATATTACGCAGTCCTTAGTTGCACTTTTTGACTTTAACAAAAATATTGTAATCTTTAATCGACTAACATAATAACATACAGTTATTTACTATATTTGTTGTAACGAGATTACATATGATCGTAATTATTGTGGGCAATTACTTTCTACTTGGAATTGTTCCACGGTTCCCACTATCGTCAGTGGAACATATTTTTCTTGTTAATACGCTGTGTAATTTTATGGATAATCGTTCATATTAAAAATTAGTTGTGGTGATAATGGACCATTTAATTATATGAACACAATAATTGTACAATAATTATTGTAGCTATGTTTTTGACAATATTTTTCTGATGTTTCACAAAATTTTGAGAAAACAGGAATCAATGAACGAAATGGAAATAATCGAAAGAAAGGCGTGGTAGAAGAAAGGCAGGAGCAAAAAATAGATAAAAATCAATACGAATAACTCGGGACCTGTTTATGACAGGTTAAATAATATATCCACCCAGGGTACTAAGCAGAGACTAGATTCAATCTCCTTTCGATAAAGCCTTAGGATTTAGGAATAGTATCTATTGATTTCTAAGACGGATGCAACAGGTCGGAGTATAAACGGATCCTAACATTACGCGACACAATTAAGTATTGCGTCATTTTTCTTGCATGCAAGGTGCGTGACGACCGAGTATGAGCCTGTCACTCTTAATGATCCTATCAAGTGAAGCCGGATGTACAGTCAAGCTACCAAACTCAACCATATTCATAAATAGGACATTTCTAAGCCGCACACGGTTGTTTCTACTGGTTACGTTAGGTTAGGTTAGTTGTCCAGCACTATCCCACCAAAGAGGAAAGTCTCTTTACGGGGTCCAAAACTAAAGGTCGACGATAGAATGCGAAAGTGTTTTATGTGGATTTTGGCTTCTTCATATAATTTCAAAGGATTTATAGATTTTTACACTATAATAAATGTTGAGTTAGCGTTTTTAGTATCTGCAATTCTGACAGATGGCGTCTATGGAGAACTATGAAGTTTAAGTCTGGCACATTCTCTTTGATACCATCGGGACAGAACCTTTATAATGGGTTTCTTCCACATGAAGAAAAGGTTAGGTTGGTTTAAGTTGCTTTGGGTAATATAATGACTTTTAAAGCGGTATTTGAGGATAGTTCCACTTGATTATAAATATAATGTGGGTAGAATTGTTCATTCGACTCCTCAAGCCTTACGTACAGTGCGTCATACTTCATAATATTTAACGGTTGGAAGCATGCATTATGGTCAAGTTAGGCTCGCCAGTTTAAGTTAGTGGAAACAGAGTCAAACCAATTCACAATCTGACTTCATTTTCTGAGTCAGGTCATGGTCTTCAGGGCCTGGAATGGTACTATTGTTTTTGTGGACAAATGATGTATTTTTTACATCGGAATCGTTACTTAAGGTTAATATCATCTATCTGTATCTAATGGTATGTGTTGTGTGTATTGCTGTTGGCATGTAATAAGAAATAAATAAATAAATAAATAAATAAATGGTAACTTCAATTTCAGGTAGATTCGTAGAACGTCACATATTGTTGGAAATATGTATATTGCGTATTAAACTCGACCGACTGTGTTTCCAGTTTGAAGTAAGAATTCCGAACGAAAAGCAACAACGCAATATTGAACAATAACATAGGTATATATATGTATTTTATATGATACCCACGTAATCCATAATGTGTGGCTTAGACTGGCATTTTTAATAACAAACAAGTTGAGGATACTTATAGTTTTTATCACGATATATACCGCAATGGATAGAATATTAAAACGGAATTAAAATTGTGGAAACTACGCGAGAAAATATGTAGAAGTAATACAACAAATCACCAACAAACGCGTCATATGATTCGCGCGGTTGCGTAACTCCTGCCTGTCATTGCTTGGAAATCTCGTGATTTTCCTACAATTTATGTGTGTATAGTGTTATATTACTTATAGTTGCCATTTATCTAATAGCCGGTCAATACTAATATGTTTGCTTGCTTATTCGTATTGTAAACATTGTGGGGACGTGTTAAATCTCTTTTATAGCATCTTGTGACTTAAGCCCTCACTTTACGCACGCCTTACAGCGTGCCGTCGGGTTTATGTCACGCGT
>DWMA01000377.1:0-11614 GCA_018252035.1 Urbanus sp. 3 SS-2014
CAACCTCTAACCTTAATTGGAAGGATTCAAAGGATGTACCTATCCTTTGAATACTTCGAATAATTTAAGAAATGTTTATCTGAAGTTCCAAAAAAGGTAGATATTATTAAGTCATACAAACCAGTTTCTTAATTTGAATGCGTCTCTTGTATAGAATTAAACGCATTGAAATGAAATTTAGCGTTAAAACACATCATTACTATTACATTATGGGCATCATAAACGCAAGCATAGCTGTCCGCTTCACAGTATTTCACAGTAAAATATCTTCAAAATCCAAGATAACGATGTTTACACGGATACCGCTGCGATTTTTTAGCGTAATATATTTATTCAGTTGGCAAGAACCACTCGCGTTTCACCCGAAAGTTCCCTCGAGGCAAATTGCAACGCAAGTCAGTTGCAGCAAATATTTGAATTGTAGAGTGGGATTGGTTTGCGTTCACGTATTCAAAGGCACTGTTTACATCGAAATATAAAAATTCCTCGCGATTTGAGTCAGCTTAGTAGTCCGGTCGGAGATAGAAGGCTCTCGGTGGAACTTGGATGAATTTTTCATGAGGCGCTTATTGATTGACAAGACCAAGTGTTTTAGTAGTGCGGTATAGTGGTGCTAGGTGTGTACCTTGGCGGAGGCCATGTTTTCGTAATATATTTTGAAGTATTAGTGAATGAGATTGTGATGATTCAGACTTGCTATCGTATTAAATAACAAATTAATAAACGTAGCATCTACGAATGTTCTATAAATACTCATCTATTTCACTTTGTTACGATATGTTAAGTATCAAAAGCATCTTATCGATCTCAAAGTGTAAAATTTTACATTTTATTAAAGCTGATAGAAAGTAACATTTTTACTACTGTTGATACACTATTACTCCAATCAGCACCGGATACAAACTTAAACGTTTGCAATTTTCTAGTTCGTTGGAAAATGAAGTTGAAATCCATTGGCTATAAGCAAATAATGCGCTCAGTGAGCCGCATCGATCTGTAAAATGCTTTCAACGGATTCTCTCGTGATTAATATCGAATTTCGCTTCACGGTGACAAAATAACGGATTTAAATTACAGCTCAATGTTATCAGCTGTACGTCAGTTTCGTTGCTTGCATATGCATATTGTGTCGTTATTGGATCAGCGGAAATTATTATTCACTTGTTAACCACATTTTCATGTTAAAAAGAGATTAAAGACGATCATTATAATTCAAATTAATTAAATGTATTTATTTTTTTGCACACAATATATGCAAATAAGATATACTTGTCTAAAATACCTAGTATTTAAAATTAAGTGAAGTAAAATAATAAATTGTCTAATTTATTGACCATACAAGTTTATATAGCTTATCTTTAAGTTCGACGTAATAATATCACGAATCTATAAATTTTAGTAACCAACTTTATCCTCGTACTTTATTCATTTTTGAATATCGACAGCTCTTATTTTATTAAATTTACAGTTCGGAGTACAATTTTATTCTATTCAATAGTCTGATCTTCGATGAACTCGTCACCTCAATACCTAGATACGTTAACCTCAATAATAATATTCTTGCTACTATCGACAGCTCAGTTAACAATATTTTAAATGACGCAATAGTTATGAATGCCAATGGGTAATACACAATGAATACGAGTCATACACTAGGTAATACATATAAGAAATATGTAGATACACTAGGTGATACGCCAGGTTACCCAGGTAATACACTACCAAATATAGGTAATACACAGTTAATATCACATACCTGCTGACCGGTCTCTCGTCCCAAGAACTGACGCGATCTGAGGACTTTCCTCATTGATGACCAGCTCGGCTTGTTCGCTGTACACCGAGTGCACTGTTGAGATGCAGGTTAGCCGTAACTGACCTCTCTCGAAGCTGTCTGGTCGCACCATGAAAGACAGCTGGCTGATTGATGCAACCTGTTGAAGTACAGATGAAGTGAATTGTCAAGATGCCAATGTCAATAGGCCAGTGTCAAAATATACAAGCGTTGCAGTGCATTCTGAAAAAACGGGGAATAGTTTAATACTTATCTGTATATCAATTCCCTTACTCAGAGATATTGAAGATTTTAAAATAAAGCGTATTTTAGGCTTAAAACTGGAAAGTATGGGAAGTATTTTGATCCATCTTTGCAAAGTGTATAATAATAGGCCAAAGCTATAAAGTCCATCAAATAGTAACCACAATAAAGTTAATCCAGCTGCACTAGATTCAGATATCACATATATTATGCCGTACTTAGGGTTATTGTGTACAATTAAAATTAACTATCCCTTTGCCAACATACATAGATTAATATTAAATCATCTGTTAATGCAGTACGTAATGAGCATTATAAACATTTTTGTTGTTTATTATAAAATATATTATGCCAATAATAAGTATGTATAAGCTTGTAATTCAAGAACATCTTCTACAGAAGATTTTTAAAGGGACAGATAAAAAAGGAATAATAAAAACAGCAAGAATGCATAACTGTAATCTGGAGAAATACTCAATAAATAGAAAAGTCGGGCAATAAGAAACTCATATAAATGTGATAGTGTAAGACCTTGAATTTCAAGGATATACACGAGTATCGGCTAGAATAACAATAGGAACCTGAAGTCCTACAATTTAGTTTCTTGTATATTCTTCCAACCACTCATTTGTTTGTACCATAATATTACATATGGATTCAGTTATTGCAAGTTACATGAGGCCAACTTCTGAAAATAGAAACATTACCTTTTTAGAACTTTCTGTAGTAGGCATAGGATCAGTGACATCTTCATCTAAGGAACCATCACTGCTCCTTGGAGTTGGAAATACTACAGTGTCTTGACTAGGTAGTAATTCTCCATCCTGTGACAAAATAATACAACCTAATAACATAAAAACAATCGGCTAATGACCCTCATTCCGTACATATTAATGAAGTATATTTTGCGTAATCTGCTTATTCATTTCCCTAACAATAAAAACATAACACGAAATAATGAATATGTTCAAGAAACCGAAACGTTTGGAGATGAAAACATCAGTCGTTGGCAAAATATCATTAATCAACGTCTGAAACCAATTAGAGAATAATAATTGTTCGAAGAAAATCTCGGATATCTACTGAATTTATTGTTTAACGTGAATTAGTTATGGAAAATTTATGCGAAGGCTCGAATTACTTTCGGGTATTATATGTAGTTCAGCAAGAGTTATGAGATCATAATAAATCAATATTATAAAGAGGGAACAAAGAGAAGTTTACGTGTAAATGATTTACTGTATAAATGTAATGTTCCGAAAGTTACATTTACAAGTTTAGCACGACACACTGTATCAAAAACTCGAGTTACCTATTTTGTTCTCGAGTGTAGCAATAAAGGTGTCACAAGCATTTGACAAGTTTCGGAAGTTTTTAAAGTCGCGTATTTGTCATAAAGGTAAAATAAAAAATTACGCATTTAATTTTTAGAATTAATGTTTTTTAGAGTTATTATAATAGGTACATATAATTTAATCTCTTGCAGTCTACTTCTGAAAATAATATCTACTTATTACAATATTATTTTCTAAAACGTCAATTTCAGAGTTTACAAAACTTAGAGAAAAAAGTAAACACTTTTAAAAATATATACTGAAGCTAATGAAATTTTAACTTAATATGAATAAGTACAAGAGTGTTTTAATCATTTAATAATAGCTATACTAACCTGTATAGTATCTACGAAAGGTCCAAACGCCTTCCACGGGCTGAATATAATGTTATTATTCTCATCGCCTGGCGCGGAAGTGCTGCGAGATAAGTGTGGAATATCTATGGATACTGCTGGACTCGGTAGGATCCTCTGCTGGATTATTGGCTTCCCTTGAATCTAGAAAGAAGAAAAACCATAATTAATATCTCATTATCAAAAATTTGAATAAGATACTTCTTATTTTCGATGATCCGCGTGACGGTCACAGTACTGGTCTGAAACTTAAAGGGATCTGGGTTCGATCCCCGGCCAGACAGATAACTGTATGATGAGTTTAGTTTTTTATTCTGGGTCTGGGTGTACGTGCCTTTGTGTACTATGACATCCATTTCACAGGAGAAAATCCTAGTGTGAGACTATGAGTGTTGAAAGCGTTTAGGCTAAATATTAATACATAGTAAAAGAACACAATACATATTGTTTAGTCTGCTCACAATTAGATATCCATACATTATAATCAACGGTACTTGCTATTCATGGTCATCAAAATCAAAATAACTTGAGTCTTGTATTTTCTTTATTTCCTTAAATAAAGTTCTCGTAAGTTTTTCATGCATCATGCAGTGGAAGGTAAATTCCACGAAAATAAGATTTCTTTGATTTATGGCTTCATTCTAAAACCATTTATTCTTATAAGAGCAATGTCCACTGCAGTGCTTACGTAAGTAAGTATATGGAAATAAAAAGTACTTTTCCATGTACTATAACGTATTAAATCAATGCCAATTACTTCAAACATTTCTATTAATGCAACTCATTCGTAAAATATTTTGAAATTGAAAATATTAGGTCTGCAGAGAATTGGGGACGAAATAAATCGAGAATCGAAGTGTATGAACAAATAATATATGAGGACGTTACAAAATTCTATTACGGTTCAGACTCTTGGGATGTTGGAGTCAGCCTCTCTTACCTTTATTACGTAACTGGATATGGAACGATTTGTGCAATCACCAACGAAAGAAGTATGTATATGCGATATAGGATAATTTTGCAAAATAAAAACATTCATTTATTAATGTTTAGTTATTACGATATTTAAAATAATTCTTTAGCTCACTTTCTTTTTTTCTTTTTTTTGGTAGTAATGCCTTTTATAATACTTTGCTAATCACTGGCAGTGAAACAAGTTATTAAATTGCGTAAATGTCGATTGAAAACTGCACTTCGTTTTATACGCCTTTAGCTAGCTGAATTTCTCAAGCTGTGTATGGTTTTTATAACGAATGAAATATCCTTCAAGGAAATAGCTTGGCTTGTTCAACGTTTCTTGCTAACAGCTATTAGGGCCATTAAAACTAAAGCGATCAAAAAAGCAATTTATTTCTCAATGCAGTTAAATCGGGGAACGTGTATGCTTTTAAAGCTTATGAATCCAACTGGTTTCCAAGAATGTTTAATATGAATAATGTTTCTTGTTTAATTATGTCACGAATATTATGATTTTTTTTGTATTGTGAACGTTGTTCGAAATATAACACAAAATCTCAGTAAAGTAAGAAATTTAGTGTTAGGAAATTTAAATTTTAAAACAAAAAGTTTTATAAAATAGACAACGTATGCTTAGAGACGTGAGCGCAAATGAGATTTTGTACTAAAAATTGTATAAGATTTTTTTGAGGAATACGAAGAACGAAATAACATATTATCACTTCCACTTGACTACTATGCGTGCAAATATAATGATTGGTCCAAAATAGGGCTGATAGGCATATACAACGGCTCATTATACTAATTTTAAACTTTTTGAAGTTTAATAGCAGACATTCTATACACTTTATCATCAATTGATTCAACTAGGTAATCAGCATCGAAAATAATCTACAAGGCTTTTTGCACTATATTAGCCTTCTCTAGCACTTGTCTTCTTTCTGATAAGTCCAATTCTTGGCACATTGCCCACGTTGATAAAAAGAGATAATAAACAAAATTTGAATTTTCCTCAAATTTAATACTGAAATTTAAAAGACCAATTACAGCCAGTCTCGTATTTACTTGAGAGAAGTGGTCGGTGGACATTGATAAACATCGTTCTATTCGATTCCGGGCGTTAGACGCTGTCACTGATTAAGTGACGTCATCGCTCATCTCACTCGCGGCGGACCGGCGAACAGCTGACAATGAAATAGATATCCGCAGTGTAGTTTATGAGGAATTGTAATCGAAAGACGATGATATAAAGGATGAAGCAGAAAGGATGACAGATAAGATGGAGTTGATAAAGAAACGACTCAATAAGGCGACGAATACACTGATAAAGAAAACAATGATCATTGTGTTTATCGAAAAAAATATGTTTGGTTCAAAAACTTGTTTAGTTTTAGATGAAAGTATAATAATATTAGAAGGTAATAAGCGTTCGCAAGTATAATCTAACGTTGCGAGAATATGTAGTACACTATGTTCAGTATTTTTAAGATTAGCCCGAAAATGGAGATAACCGGATATTGTGCGATACATACAAGCGAAAACTTGGAAACAAATATCAACTATTTATTTTGAAATTTTATGTCGTTAAAATGTATGTTTGTATTTTATAAGGTTTCAAAAAAAACAAAGAAAATCAGCATTCGTTTTTCTATAATCATAATTATTATGATACTTACAACTGGTGATATATTCTTAATATATAATTTCTATAGTTTCTATTCACTGTGTATGAGAATATATAAACGATAGACGATGGCGACCATCAAATAAAATATGAAGTGGACGCAATCGTAAAGGACGCAATGCATCTCGTTGATTGAAACGTCAAAATAATAATGTAGTCGATCAGAACGTAACAGAATGTTAGGAGCAGGATGTATTAAAGAATAAAGTGGTCCGTGAGGTTGGCAACGTATCTGGAATTGATTTCAGGGTTTCTGCCTTAGGGTTGTAACATTTATGCCACTTTCAGTAATGCCCATAAAAGAGAGAGACAACTGGAATTGGCACGTGGGCGAATTGAGGTGACTACCAGTATGATTAGCGTAGCCTATTTAATGTCAGTGCTTGCCAGTCATTGTCATTCATCAGTGTCAGTCATTGGGAAACGTAAATTTTGTTTTTTGGGTAGTAAAGTCTTTTATAAAAACTTCTTAAACTTGCCTCGTTAATTGTTGAAAACAGGCAACCAATAAAAATGCAGGTTTATTATCGATAAGAATAGGATTAGGTATAGATTTCTATGTGTGTTTTGGCTACAGCGGTTCCTATACTAATCGACTCTTATGCCACTTCCTGTTGTGTCTTTCTCTCATGGTAATGCCCAAATCATAAAAGATACTGCTTACTCAGGTTGATATAAAATCAACATTTTTCAAGCTTGCTTCTATTAGTAAGGTGATAATTTCAAGGTTTTTATTACGAATTTAGAGTTCCACCCGGCTTAATTAAATTCTATTCTTACTCGAGAACTTTAAGTATATTGCGAAAAATAAATGTCACATATTTTTCATAAAAGCGACTTCGCTGTTAGAATTAATCTGGATAGAGAAAATTGTTTTGCGAATAGTTTCGTGGCGAGATACATTTCAGGGATATTAAAAATAAGAGCATAATGAAATAAGAATATTATACAATAGGGGAAACGAAAGCGGAGTTCAAGCGGTATAGAATGATTTGTTCCGTAATTTAATTCGATGTTTGGAAAACAAAGAAGATTGCTTAGTGAGAGCCTATTAGGCCCTGTCAGTCTCTTTCATGTTTTCTTTTTCTTACAAATCGTATTATCATGTATTGTATCTGACGCGATACCTTTTGTTATTCTTGATACGGGAATATCAGTTTTTTAGGGTCAAAATTGTTAATGGGATTACTTTAAACCCTTTCATAACCTTATTATGTTCAGTGAATAATATTTATATACATTTTGAGGTTCATTGGCCTATAATAAGGTAATTATTTAATACAGATTATTCACTCTGGTAATATTAGACCTGATGAGAAAGTTGATATCAATATCTTCCAATTACTTACCGTAAGTTCTTTTGCGCAGATTTATTAAAATCCTATTGTTGTGTTATTTATGTATGTAACTTTGTATGCTCTTAACAGTTGAATTGTCAATAACAACGATGTTGATAGCGTAGGTTGACCAACGTCATCTTGTCAAGGGTCGTTCAATGGGTTCAATGGATGTGAGGTGACATTTCTGCACAAAGAAGCGCTCGAAGTTAATTTTTCCTCAAAAAACGTCTACAAATTAAATTTACAAAGAATAATAAAGCTGAAAGGGAAGCTTTGATATATTTTCGATTTTGGTCACAAAGAATTTTATCAGACTGGCTGGTTTTATCTTCGATATTCGAAAGTTAGTACTAAATAGCGAAGGTTGACCGGCGCGCCGTCCCGTCAAACGACGCACAATAGACGTCAGACGCCATTTATTCACAAAGGAGCGTTCTAACTTCGTTTTGTATTCTTCTTGGGCGTTGAAAAAACATGTTTACAAATTGAAAGTGTCAGCTTTGATGAAGGTTTTTTTTTATTTTGCAGCTCAATATAATGCAGACGCTACGGGAGTTTTAAATTTTTCATAGGAAGTATAATCTGACAATTTCAAACGTTAGCAAATTTTTGTGGTTCTTCCAATTTTCCTTTCCATTGTTATTCATCATTTTTGAATAACATTCCTTATTTTGTACAATGTAACATAATATTTTGTAAAATATTCAACGTATTTTTCACCAACCCTGAACGAACGAAACGAACGAAATTTAAATTGATAAAACTTTAATTTCGTCAAAACTTATCAGTAGTTATCATTAATCTGTTAATGGTTGATTTCTTCGTAAAAGCCAAAAACAATTTTTTATACAATAACAATAATATAATATGATTACAATTTCTTCTTCATAAGAATGAGTTAGTGATATAGTCTTATTTTAGCAGTTGAAACCATAAGAGCGGCTGCACTGAATGAAAATAATAATAAAATAGGTAAAATAATAATAGAAAAGCTCGTTCAAAATAATAATATGGTTACGTTATAAATTCCCTAATGCATCGCTGGAATCCTAATCAGCAAGGCGAAGGTAAAGTCATGCATGCGAAATTTATTCCAGCCGCGTTCGCTTTTGACTCTTTGTGTTGCTAATTCCATTTTATACTTTTCTGTTCTCTTGTCATACCTTACGGTAGAAGTATGGGTTGTTGTTGACGTTCTAAAGTTAATGCATGTTGGATGTTGGTGCAATGGAGTTAACGGTCTTTTGAATCCATTAAATAAAAATCACAACAAGTAAAACTTTTTAACAATAGTTCCTACTGTTTTAGTAACATTAAGAAGATTTTTTTTTACGTGTGGCAATCGTTCAATAAAATTAATGGCTGGTAAATCAAACAAATAAACGATAGAAGTCTGCAGACAAAATCTAGAAAGATATTGAATATTAAAGGTGAAAATCAGAAGTATTTGGCAGAATTTTTGTGGAACCCTCATGTTGTATATTACAGAAAGTAATCAAGCATGAAATAGTAATAAAGTATGATTTCATGTAATTAAGTAATTTACGTAATTTTTAAGTCGTTTAAAAATTGCATAAGATAATGCAACTCCTAATAATCTGCGTCAGTTTCACATCAGTGACTTTGCTAACAGTGCAATCATACAAGAACACATCGAATGAGTAAATATGGAGGAGTGTTGAGAAGAACGCGCAAATAATACGAATAGAGCAACGCGCTACGCATAGCAATGACTCGACGGCGTCCATCAAAAGCGCACTGAAACACTTCAGTGTGGAGTACGGAAAAACAGATATCGTAATAATGCAAATACGGTTTTTGGGGTGTGAATGATCCAATATCGTCTTCTGGGTCAAATCTTTGCTCATCTGTAAGCGGGACTTGTGCCGAGGTGCGATTATGTGAACCGATTCTGTCACTTCATGTTCGCGTTCTTTAGATATCTGTGCTGCCTTTTTGTTTTATATTTGCTTTATCAGCTCTTCTTGTTTTATTTTCGCTACAGTAGATTATGATGCATTGTTAGCAATATGTTCATCTTTATAATAAATTGTTATATAAGAACAAAAGAGTTCAGCGAACTTTCTTTCCTTTTAATGGCAAAAATAGCAGCTTCTCCGCCATTTTAACTTAAAAACAAAGGTGTCATTTTATCGAGGTTCAATCATTGTTCAAGTCCATTATCCGTCTTAGGGTCCTATGATTGTGTAACGGATACCCTGCGTTCATTCAGCTCTTAAAGGCGAATGAAACTTTCTTATCAAGAAATAGCACCCTTTCAAAAGTTTCTTACACAAATAAAAATCCATGCTTCAACAGACTCTTTTATCCTGTTTTATTGTTTTCCAAACAAATTGTTTTATTTAGTAACTTAGTTTAGTTTGTATTTTTGGTAGGAAAATATTTTTTTAACTTCCTATTAGTTACTTTGATTTTTTTTTTGAGATAGAAAATGTGCTTGTGAATTCCGTTGTTTTTCGTTTTTATCACTTTAATTACATATTATATAGATGTGTCATTTTAAATATTTATTTGTCCAGTTATTAAGTACGTTTAGAAAATAACCAAATGCTACATGTATTAAAAATATGGTGCAATAATTTGGTATTAATCCTGAGATCAAACCACAAAAAAATCATAAAGCAATGTATCGTGATAATATAAAAGTACGTATTGTTTTATATAACTTCAAATCGGAAGAGTATTTGCTATTATTACATCCAAGGAAGACAAAGTTCAAAAGTTCAACAAAAAGAAAAATAGAAGCAATAAATAATGAGGAACCGAATACATTATTTTTTGGAAAAAAATTGACACAGAAAAAATGTTCCGTTTATAATATTTGGGACAAAATTTGGCGGGAAATTTGTGAACGGCGGACATTATCCTTTAAATTGTCCATTCATAAACCTTTTACCCTCGCATTGTTCGAGGCTATCTTTGTTGCGTATGACATTTTGTTTGACGCGCCTGCAACTGATAAGTAAACATTCATTTATCTTTTTTTCCTATAAATAATCCTTTCCCCCTATAAATAATCCTTTCTCTCCTATGATCCTTTTCCTTTGACATATGACAAAAAATTATAACAATATGCTTATGGGCGTCGATCCTTGTTATTTGTTACTTTGTAGCAGAGTATAGCTAAGGTTTATAATTAGGTTTTGGTAAAAGGGAGATCTTCCTACTTAAGCGTGAACGAAAGCTTAGGGCTCGCCCACTCTCTACTCTCTAGCAGTTTCAGTTGTACGATGAGATATAATAGTTGGAAGAATGTATGAAGAAGACTAAAGGAAACATAAACAAATAGAAAATGATATAGCAGAGTCGTTACTGCTACGTCTAATGCAAGAAATATACCTTTCTTTCAAATGATAAGTCCTGAAGTCTAAATTTCTAAAGCAAACCTTTCCGTACATAGATAATATATTAAATAAATTAACACGATGAAAGTTCTTGAAAAAATATAAAAATGTCAAGGAAAAAGTGCGGCGATAAGAGGAAAACTGTTTAAATTAAAATAATGAAGTCAAATAGCAATGTGAAAAAGAAGAAATTATATTATGCACATTCTCAAATATGATGTTTAAAAACGATGTACCAAAGAATAAAATTATTCATATGAGTTGAACGTAGTATAAAGCTATACGTATATTTTTATTTGTAACCTTGTATTAATTTATTTTGTATGAATATTATGTTATACTAGCTGACTCCCGCGGTTTCACCCGCGTTAAAAAATCAAAAAGGCTTACATATTTCAACGCTAGTGATATCTGGCGCTCCTGCGACGGCGCGCGCAAGCGTGTGGAGCGCGCGCTAATGTATTTTTCAAAAATAAAGTAGCCTATGTTTCGGCTTAGACCTTCAGCTATCCATTCCTGTCAATCTCCCATCAAAATCCGTCC
>DWMA01000378.1:0-11609 GCA_018252035.1 Urbanus sp. 3 SS-2014
ACATTCCTTTCCTTCTCTCTGAATACTACAAATCCTGGATGCATTGCAATATGAGGGTAAGTAATATGTCACATTTGAGTGATACCCCTTAACAACCGTTGGTACCCGTTATTAACGAAACTGTTGCTTTATATTTTTCACAATACGTCATTCAATCTATTAAATTATTAAAATATTTTAAATTAATACAAAGTATTACAAAATGTTGAACAAATCGCGTGTGTTGCATACGATTGCAAAAGCCGCAATTCAAAGAAACGTGGCGTAAAAAAGAAGTCAGTCATTGCATATTTAACGATTATTTACCATCTTTATCGAAACTATACAAAGGTGATTCAAAATATTAAGATTTGTTAAACTTCTATTTTTATTCTGATCTTACGATATACGATCTCATGAGTATGAATTAATTTCAAGCTTATTTTTATTAAAAAATCGTAAAAGGTTATTTGATAGTGTCGTGTACAGTTCGATTCGATTCAAAATCGATTTTTCATTTTCTGATAATAACAAATTTCTAAAGGAAGAAAAATTTTGCAGCTGTGGATCCTATAGACTTTTCCATTCATAGGCCAAATTGGTAACTATCAAAATTTTCCCCGCTTTGCTCATTCCAAACATTTTGCAGACGATTGTTAGTTAGAAAGGAAAGGTCGAACGGATTACTTTGCAGGGATGCTGTTTCAACTATATTCGAAACCTACCCAAACTATTTACAAAATGGATACGTGAAACGGTGACTTTAAATTTAATTACTATATTATTGTAAACAAATAGAGTCGAACAATACCGGAATTTTACTATAGTTTGTGATTGATGTGCAAAAGAACACAAAATATTTTTAATTGAAAATCTAATGTAGCACTATAACGAGATATCTTGCCGAGTATACCAATATTTGCCTATACAATATGTATTGCTGATTTCTGTGATTTATCTTGATATTTTGTAAGGTTTTCTTTGTTTTATAATAGCTTCCATTCTTTTGTATGTTTACTACATAGATGCTACTCAGTACATTTTTTAGTTAAAAAGAAACTAGACTAATTGAGTTGTACCTAATGTAGTAATGGTTAATGGTATAAAATTTTTATCCGTCGCATAAAAATGTAACATGTACGTTTTAAAATAATTTAATTGCTCATCTGTACTTAATTTTATCAAAATTAAAATATAAAATGTTTTCAAAATATATTTTATTTATATTCCATCCTCCATTGTTCGATTCAGTATCGATCTTTCGATCGATTGACATTCGCGTCCGTCACTAAATGATGACATATGAAATCGGTTACATTCGTTTTAAAGACTGAATTAAGTTGTATTTTTTATCTCTTTCTTACACGTTTGAGCTCCTATAAGAAAAAAAGTGCATATGTATATAAAATATTCAACTTATTGCTACTATTCCAGTCTATATTCCATCGAATACCTATTCTGCAAAGGATTTGGAGGATTGTCATTCCTCCAAGGCAAAGGATAACTTTGTCAAAAAGTATTAGAATATAGTGTGGAGTAGTATTTATTCTACTTATTTCTTATTATTAGTCAATAAGGCAGTTTGAAATAAAAATCGATTTTATTTACACACTTTATTGAATTAACATAATGAAAACAAACATTAATTATATTGAAACTAACTTCAATGACAGTATACTGTAACCGTAAGTACAACATTTATATCTATAACATTACATAATCAATTCAATTCACAAAACGATTAGATATGTCGACAATTACAGTGATATTTGAAAGATATGACGAGGGAACATCGAAGTTTTACGTGACACCCTAATAATATCTACACGAGTTGTAATAAATAGATTAAGTTGTAATTATCGTTATTATTAATTTATGATTGGTCAAAAAATTTAACATCCAATCTTGGGGATGCAAAATATTGAAGAAAAGATATTACAAAGATTTTTTAAAAAGTGAAATCCATTTTTGAGGAAAGTGGACACATACATTTTTGTACATATTGTTATCTATTAAGTACTTATTATAAAATTATTCATATTATTTTTAAGTATTAGCCATTAATAAAACAAAGTGGTGATATAATGCAATGTTCATATTATGGCTATGTTCAATATAATATTTATGGGCTATTCAAAATTCTTATAAAAAAAAATACTATAGTAAAAATTTGCAACTATTAACACCATTATATGCTTGTGATAATAAATGGTGCACAAATATTGTGATCAATAGGTGATAACAGTGATGAGTATACAAAATAACACGTGAAGCTCATTTATCAGGTTGATTTAAAAATTAAATGCTTATCGAAATTGCATTAGTGAATCACGAGTGACAGATTTTTATTGCCATTAATTTGATAATTTAATCTTAACTATACTCAGTCATTAATTTAATTCTAAATGAACGTGAAACAACAAAAGTAACACAGCCCACTTCGACACAAACCCGTATGGGTATTAAACAATGTACAGTACAACCACAATACATGACATGTTCTCTCTGATTGAGCAGACATCAAACTAAAGCTTGACGCACAAGGTTCAATTGCACATAAACACTTAACTCAACACATGATTTATAACATTTTTGCATTATAGCTATTTGTATAGAAATTACATTCCAATTAAAGTGCAGATATATACAGCTTTAGCCATATTAAATGTGTAATACTGTACGTTTGTGTATCATGAGGACTATGCCTTGAGAATTGTATAGGTAAACAATGAAAAATATAAACACTTTAAGCAGGTAATGTAGATTGGTTTTAAATATATTCATTTTATAAGCACTCGTATTATGATTTGAACTATACGATCGTAAAGTGAACTGACACTATCTGTATTGTATTTACCCTGATTAACTACAATATTATCATAAAATGTCTGTAGTTCTAATTTAAAATATAGAATGTACTAAAGGGATTGAAGCGAATATAATGAGTATTGTATACGCATAACAAATTACACAACCCTTTATACCCATTCGTCTCAAACCTGTATGTGGATTTAATTTATGACGAAGATAGCAAAATATACTTCAATATAGCGTAATTTCACATTTTACACTTGGCAGTCGATAAGAAGTCAGTTTGATAGCTCGGTTTTGTAGTAGCGACGTATCATCCAGTATCAATTTTGTAATATCTAGTAGTCCCAAATCAGTAAGAAGGACTTCAAAAAGGTGCAGTAAGAATTTAAAATTCAGGTGCTAACACGAAGTTCTAAAAAATTCACTATTACATTTATTAAATATTTACTAAAATTGAGTTTAATTACACTATTATACAGTGCAGTCCGACCCTGTCAATAAAGGCTACGAGAAAAAATGTAATCAAACAAAACGAAAATCAAAAGGCATGAGACCACCAACATAAAGATTTATGAATGAATGTTTCAGTTTATTTTATTGTTCAATAACATTCACTATTTAATTGCTGTTATTAGGAACATTGTCATATTTAAAACTTATAAATACGATGCTTTTATGAAATTTATTGTATTATGAATGTTAAATCTAACTTGGCGGTGCGCTTTCGTGTTATTATAAATTTGAAAGATGTTAATAAAACGTTGGTGACCTTGCGCCTAAATATACATATAACACGTGCAAAATATACTAAACTAAATTGTATACTTTTTCCATTTAGATAATGCACTCATTTTATTTTTTTTACGATGTAAGCAAATTCTTTAGCATAAATAAATTGATAACATTTTAAAAACCTAACTTTTTAATAACCTCTTAGTTGTTAGGCAATAAATACTTTTGGAACTAAAATACCTTTCAAAAATGAACAAAATTTAGTGACGGAAGTCATAACTAACACTTCTTTAAACTAATGAATACATTTGCTTAGAAAACTGGATAAAAGTAGTATAAATAAAATTCGCTTACAGCTGGTCAGTTTTTTGTATATAATTAATCTAAATTATTTTCGGAATAATATGGCTTTACTATGTAAAGATAACAAATAATAGATTAAAATAAACCAATCTCAATGAAAAATATTGATATTTTAGTAGCGTATACATACAACATTTTTTTACATTTCAAATACCAATGCCTACTAAAAGCATACGACACATGATAGATGTCGAACACAGTCCAACAAAACAAATATTACAATAATTTGTAAGTCTAGCTTACACAAACATTTAATTGAGCAAATGAAAATAACAGTATTACAAAATATAACAATAATAATCCATAAATCCTACGCTAATACGTTTTAATATTGATTTCGTATTGTAAACTATAATACGAACATAATACACGTGACAAATTAACTACCCACTAATTTATTTATAATTGCATTGTACTAAATGTATACCAACAACACCAATGAACTAATACTTGTTATCGCAAGGCAATTGCGTTCAATTGCTCGCTTCACCACCGATACCGCACAACACAGTGAAAGCCAGTGTTGCCAACTTAGTTAACTACTTTCCCCTCAAAAATTCAAAATCCTCCCTATTTATTAGATTTAATTTTATTACCCTATAATTTAAAGGGAAAGCCAGTAAGTTAGCTACACTGAGAAAGCGTTTCTCGCTACCTACACACTGACATTCTAGCTACACTGCCTCCAATCTGACGTACACTTTATGCACAAAAGTGCGCTCCAAAATCACAGCTATGATATTTCATCTCTCTAACAATTTATTCTTTTCTCGTCGTAGAGTACTTTCTATAGAATAAATTCTATTTATACACTTGTAGTACTTAATAGTACAAAGCTCTATACATTGCCTTATTTGCAATTCATTAATTTACCATAAATAATTGATTTCATCATTTTATTGCTAAGTTAAATTACTTTAAGCGAGAGCACGCAAAATAGATAAAACTTTGACATTCACGAACAAAAATAAATAAACTATAACATGTATTCAAAAATTAAGTTAAAAAGTACACCGAATCAAAAAATTTTGACTAGAATGTAAAAAATATCATGTCTTTTAATTTCAGACCAATTTGACTAGCACGAACCGACGTTTTCGACAGAGTACAAATTTACAACTTATGAACATCGTCGTCACATTCAAATCCTTCCATATATAATATATTTTTGACACAACTTTGGCACAATACTATTCATTATTATTATTACACGAATACTGAAGGGGAAGACTTTAGGGAAATATGTTTAAGGGATATGTATATACTATTTACTCTAATTGTGTAGACACCTTATATCTAGAGTGCAAAATTAATAATAAGTGAATTAAACAATGTTCGGCCTAATGACCCAAACGGTATATTCATTGTACAAATGTAAATAAACACATTATTAAGAGATATATAGTAAAAACAAAATTTTGAAATGTTTTATTGGCACAATTTTTTCTTTTGATGTGGCACTATTTGTTTTTAAAGAATTAAAAAATATTCACTGGAAATCATTTACTTACTGGTCCTATCCTTACCTTAATCTACTTTAACCTAATTGTTTTTTTTAATTTTCTTTTTTCTTGGAAATATGTAGCTTACTGCCGTACTATCTATATTTTTGTTCTAAGTCTAAATATAATGAGCAGTCTGGAGAGGGTAATAAAATAATTTAAATCAATCGTTCTACTTTACGTTACTAAATGTTAGCTACTCTCAGAATAATTTAGCATAAATCCACAACATTATTAATGTTAAACAAACTTTAACAATCTTTGGTTTTGATCCCTAAACCAATATCATTTATTCGACTTAAAATTTCCAATAGCCGATGTAAACAATGCGTTAATAATGTAAGAGATCTTTATGTGTAAAATATGTTACAAGACTATCACATTCAGTTAACACTATTTTTATATGTAATGTCTTTTGTATTAATAGATCATATCAATGACGCACTCAAAAGTTCATTTATCTGTCTCCCTTTTAATGTAAGTTTCTTAAAGGATTTGATCCCACCGGTTTCGTACAGCCGCGCCGCGCACTGGCCGCCGCCGGCATCCCAACGTTTACTAGGAGTCGCAGTATCGTAGACATTGCTAAGCAACAATACTACTCTTGTAGCATACCCGATCACATCTATTGGTCGGAGACCGCCAGTGCGCAGGAGCATTAACTGTAACACCTAATTTCAGGTAATTACGATTATGTTATTTACAAATATTGTCTTTAACCCTCTCACTCTGTTCGCTAATCTAACGCTACGCTACGTCAGCGGGTCCGAGGTCGATTGTAACGCATCTACACCTACTTTAAGCCGACGCTCGATTCGACTCGTTTGAACATTATAATTTTTTACCCGATCGATGCCGATCGTAATAGTGAAAATATTTTTCAATGAATTGCAATACTCGACCGCTTAAATCCATAGTAAATTCGATCAACTCAGCAATCTCCCGATGCCAAAGATCGTCCGTGAACAGCGAACGAACATAAAAAATAATTAAGTAGTTCCGTGCTCCGTGAAAATTTACAGGTTCACTGTTCGCGGACGGATCAAAATTTTAAAACGTCAGTCATTATAAATCTTTCTCACCATCAAAAGACACGAAATCTCATCCGTACCTAGGTTCATCGACGACGTGCCCCGACACGTAGCACTCCAATCGATTAAATAGTGGAGAATAAATATAAGAATATCTAAAATACTTATAAACTCGTAACAAATGTAAACATACGCTCAGCTACTAGCCAATCGCTCCCGAATCCCGTCGAGATTCACCGTCACCGTCGAGTAGAAGTACAGGCGAGGCACCCCGCGCGCCGCACTCAGTGGATGGGCGCCTTCACGATGTGGTTGGGCGCGATGTAGTGGTAGCCGGGCAGCGGCAGCCCCGCCGTCTCCATCGTGATCCTGCAACGGCGCGCACGTTACTCACGGCCCGCCCACTGGGCTCATGCAACATCCGGGTACTCAGGACATCTGCCGCGGAACTCATTGAGCAATGAGTGTCGAGGCGAGGTGTCGGTTTGTGTGTGTGCTCGGAGAGTATCAAAATGTTGCATTACAGTGACGCCGAGTGGTTACTTCATACTCGAAAACATTATCGCACTAGGTGATTCGAATTCGGCAGGAGTTGGATTTATAAGGAAACAGAGATAATAGTTAAAAAAAAGAGGAAAAGTAATCGCAAGTCTGCACTCCCTCAGCGAGTTAATTGGATATCGGATATAAATTATAACGTAAAGGAAAATTCTTACCGGGATATTGGATGATCCAGTGAGCTGTGGGATGTAGGTTCTCGATGGTTCGGCGTGGCGGGTATCACGGGATAGTGGTGCCACAGTGGGCGTAGGATAGTGGCGTGGGTCTCGATTGGGACACTTTGTGTATCGGATCTCTTTATATTAATTAGTCGAAATACAGTTAGTCGTTATCCTGCACGTAATACAAAAATTAAAAGCGACACTGTTAATAAAAACACACCCTTTTTATCATCGTTTTATTAGGTATGTACTAAAACAATATTTCCCTTATCTATACTAGCAAGTAATAAGATTTTTGAAAAGATATGAAAACATCTATTCTCTTAAAAATAACATGATTTTAAATTACAAATAAAATATTAATTGCAAGCAAATAATTATACCCTACCTGGAGCTACATTTAACATTAAAAACACTCGAATTGGACCTCGATTTTTATATGTTCACACTAACTATTAAAGACAGTGTATGGGCAAAATTATTACTATAGAATATTGATAGCTACAAATCTAGATTAACTCTAGTAATCATTGTCATTATTCTGTCACAAAATAAAAATAATATTGAACCTTGAATAAAGTAACGGATTAAACCGACAGACACACAAGTTGTAAAACTTATATCCTACGATACACATTACACATGTTACACGAGTCTTGCAAATGTTCCCAAGTAAACATTTTAAAAAGTTTATTCCGAGTTGTACTGGAAAATTCCCTAACACTGTCTAAATAAAATATACCAAACATTTTTGTTGGGATATACCTTTACACTAATTCACCCTATCCATTCTAATTTCACTCTCGATCTAACACTATACAGAGTCCACATTCATTAGCAGACATCAAACAATACTTCCCCTTTTTAAATCTGTTATTGCTTCTGATTGGTATATTATACGACGAGTCTTATCATTACGAGGCAGAATAACACAATAATAATATCGTCCTTTCATCCTATTAGATTATTCGTAAAATTACGAAGTATGGCTTGACGTCCTAACTATACACCCTGTATTTCATTTTAAAATAGAGCTTTATACAATCATGAACGCGAAGCACTCTGTATATTCTACAGCCTTTAAGCTTCTACGTTTACTACTATTGTCACGATCCCTAGTTATCGTCGTATTTGTTTGTATTATTTGGCCATTTGTATCAGGTCATACAAAAAATAGTGATTTTTAAGTATTTTTATATATTAGTCACTTTGAAATAATAATTTCATATAAGTATATGAGAAAAAGATAATTTAAAATCACAATTAATAAATGTAAAAATGTGTATAAATCATTAACGTTTTTTCTTGGTCAAAAAGCCTAAATAATGATTTCAAACGTGAATCGAAAACCCGAGGAAGTAATCTAATACTTTGAGTAAAAACGAAAAATTATGCAACTTTCCTAAATATGGTGCAAACAATCCGAATTATAAAATGGGTGCCTAGAACACACTAATATTATTGTGACCACTGCTATCTTCTGATCTGTTAACTTAAAATTAACCTACATTAAAAGTACACTCCGGTACAATATTCAAGTTCTGACTTTATCAGTAGTCAGTCTTAAGGGTGTTTTGTGAATGAAACATTTTTTCTCTAGTATCATAGTAATTACCAATTACACTTCAACTCATGAAAAATGGTCACTTGCACCAGGTTTTTCTACTGATTTTGAGGATCTTCTCAAATATTGTACCGGCCTTCGTACAGTTTTCTAATGATACATATCATCTGATTTATAAAATTATATTATGAATAGAATACAACAAAAACTTATACTAGGCTAATTGCATGCCTTACAACTTAAAAGCTTAATTTGACTTGTAACTTTTTAAATTACCATTGTTTGCAGCCGGTGCATATATTTCATATAATTTATAAAATGAAGACTCCAAATCATTACTTAAATTCTAATAAATAATATTCCACCTTTATGTATACAGTGGTAAATAATATTGTGATTACATATTTTTATATGTGCATGTATAATACAGAAATATTATAAATATTCCTAAAATGTTTATCGAGATTCTAAGGTATAAACTTATCACAATATTAATTTCCACTGTACACCTTATGTAAAATAGATTGTCTTTTTGCACAGGAAGAACAAATCGTCAACTGCACATTATATAAATTTACCGATGACAAGATAATTTTAACATAATTTATAAATACGAAATAAATCAACCGCATAATCACAGCGGTTCTACGAGAACGATTTCAACCTTGACGTATTTCACTTACAAACTAAAGGATAGAACTGGAACAAATAAACGCGCTTGCATCTCGCCACGCAAGCTTTTAATCGGTCATTCGATTTCTTTGGATTAGATCCGGGACAGCTTCCAGTAGGAAAGTCCCGTCGGCTCCCACCCGCGCCCGATACGGTATTACAGAGTAGGGTTGCGGAAGAAGTTAATCACGTGCGTGCGATCGATACGTACGAAGTCTCATCTATTTTTGGATCGGTATCTGTAGCCAGGGCAGTGCGGCCAGCTCTGCTTTTACATTTTTTTAGATAGTGTTTAAAATGTAGATGACAACGACATGGAAATACGTCGTCCAGGGTAAAGTTCAATATGCCGTTTTACTAATAGGTCGGCGAACAAAATAAACTTGACATAACATAAAAAATTGACATAACAGAAAGTATTTCCATGAAAAGTACATATTAATATTACGATACAAACAAGTAAGGTTTTACCGTCTCCCACCAATGGAATGACCTGACGATCCTTGAGTTCAAAACTTAATTATAATAGAAAGTATCCTAGAAATATGTAGATTTATTCATTGTTTTGGTAGGTCAAATAGTAGTGAAATAGGTAGATATATCAAAATGCTGATCGATATGGCAGAGTTGGGCCAGAACTTTCTACGGGTGAGGTAGCGGGGCGGGGCGCGGGTTTCATCGGAGCCGATATTAAGGGGTAGGTTTACGAGAGATCGGCCGGACGGCAGGCGCGTTCACGTCATCGACACGAAATCTCACGCACAATCGTCGTGGATTTATATGCGCGAGGCCGGGATCTCCCGCGGGCGGGCGCGCGCCTAGTACGGGTTGTACTTGTTGCGCTCCTTGGACGTCTTGGCGGGCGCGTCGTCGTCCTGGCGGCGGAAGGGCTTGTGCGAGCGGTGCACGCCCGTGGTCTGCACGGGCGGCGCGGCGCCGCTCAGCAGGTCGGACAGCCCGCCGAGCGCCGACAGCGAGTTGAGAGCGCCCAGCGCGCCCGTCTTGCTGAGCAGCTGCGCGAGGGGGATCGCGGACGCGAGGGGGCTCGACGACGAGCCGGCGGGGGCGCCCGACGAGTTGGTACCACCCTCCAGATTCGCCTTCTGCAGCTCCACACTGCGGGGGCGGGACAGGAGTTTGTAAAGGGCCAGGCGGCTGTGGGGTCGTCTCGACGCTCGCGGTACTTCTTTATGACTCGAAAACGGTTCGGATCCAATTTGTTTTTTTTTTTTCAATATTTTTTATGAATTTGTACTCTTAAAATATCACGATCTTTCATCGAAAATTATGTAATAGATTAAAATTGTGAGGTGTGTTTTTATTTTTCTCACAAATATAATAAAATTAAAATATGAACTTAAAACAATAAAGAACAATTTCTTTTTAATGTAAAAACAGAAAGAAAAATTACGGATCAGAACCAATTTAAATTTACAAAACGAGCGAGAAACTAATGCGCTTGAATGAGTTTATTTCGAAACGCCCCAATACAAGGTAAAGACAAATTGAAGGAAGATCACAGGATGTCAAATAAACAGAATTTGAGAGGTGGACCAGGCAAGATATGTATGGACGGATGATTGTCTCAGGTCACCGGCTGGGTTCGAGAGGGAGTGTCGTGGCGTGGCGTGCGTGCGTACTGACCTCATGTTGATGAGATACTGCGCCAGCGCGACGGAGTCGGGGTTGCCGGAGATGGTGATGGTGCGGTCGGTGCTGCCGCCCTCGCGCTCCTCGCAGTTCGATATCCGGATCATGGCGCCCGAGATCTGTCGGATCTCCGCTATCTTGGTGCCGCCCTGAAATAGTTTTTCGTTTCGACCGTTTGTACCATGAACATAGGGATGTTTTTTCTTCTGGAATTTTCGGTAATCGGTTCTCTAAGTTCCTAATGTAACAAACTGCTGATTGTTTTAGCCGTTGTGTCTTAATTTGAGTAAGTTAAACTTAATTTAAGACCTAGTCGTATTTATATAACCTTATTTATTATAGGGTCCACAAAACAAATACGACCTAATGTAACCGTAAGAATCATAATGGATTAAGTACAACTATTGTCTTTATTTTTGCAGTGCTTGTTACAAATCAGGTATAAAATTAAGCAGCTACTACAAATGTATATTAAAGGTAACTTAATATTTGTTTTAAAAATAAGGTAAAAAAGACGTACGACCAATTGTGGAAGAATTACTATTTAAGATCACGAGGGTATCAGAAATTGTAATGATTC
>DWMA01000379.1:0-11603 GCA_018252035.1 Urbanus sp. 3 SS-2014
TACACGTTCCCTTCTTAACGACTCTAAATACTATTAAGAAATCCCATATCTTCGTAGCAACGAAAATTATGACCGTCAACTAATTGGTCTGCAAAATTGGATGACCTTGACCTACTTATCTGATAGAAGGCGTCTGATGTCACGAGAAACAAGCATGTCAAACGTTGTTTATACAATCCTATTGACAACTTAAAATTTCAGAAGTGAACTTTAAGACTTGAACACTTCACTCCAAACCTCACATAGATATTAGTCACAAAACGATAGATCCCTTTAAGAGTTAAAGATTTGATGTTTTCTTTAATAGACCAAACGTAGACACTGATTATTCAGTACAAATCCCGCTTTATTACTTAGTTACTTTTGCAATACATAGACGTAGACCCGATTTCAATGACATCACCAATGCACGACACTACGCTTAATATAGCGCACACTATTAATTTTCTTTTAACACACAACAAATTCACCTGAGCATTGCGCTTAACTGCACTGCTTCGAATCCTGACGAGGCATGTCTTAGAACATGACTTTTGTATGTAAAAAGCTATCTGAGGAGATTGAATTATGTTTTCCAGACAAACCAGAGTGCAAGAAATGTGCGAAAGCCCTACAAGAGCTGGAAAACATCGACGATGAAGCGGACCAACTTGGAATAGGCTTTGTTAAGATCCATGATGAGGAACTCGCCGAAGAGTACAGTCTTGGCGAACTGCCAAGATTGGTGTACTACAGGCATCAAATACCTATTATCTATGAAGGTTCGTGTCTCAGTTTTTACTTACGCTTGTATTACGATATCGAGTAATGCTCCGGATGCTGTATTACGTCAAGTTAAGTGAGGTGTTTGCGTTTATTTACTTAGGATTCAAATAAAGTACATGTAGTTTCAAATAAAGTTAATGCTGCATTATAGACACTTAAAACAAAACAGAAATCCAATCATTTACATTTACTATCATCACATGGATGTACGTTTATAAAGTGTTTTGAATGTTTACTAAATAGTCTAAAGTATACAAAGGCAAATATTTGCTTACCTCGAACACAGTGCCGAATTTGTTTCATGTATTACATACTGACAGACGATGTTATTTGTAACCGTGTTTGATCTTAGACGCTTTTAAAGTTTTCCTGAATGTCATCGTTTCTTTTATGAGATAAAATTAAACCTTTTGATCATAAAAATATGAGTTTTAAATTTAGTTGGTTCAATGTTAATTTCAAGGTGAACTGAGTAAGGAAGAAGATGTACTGGAGTGGCTCATTGCGAATAAATCGACTGGGGATGAGGAAGATGTCATCGAGGACGTCACAGCCAAGACACTGAACACTCTTATTGGAAATGTGGACAACCTTGTTGTAGTATTTTGTAAGTTAAGTTTTAGATTCTGTACTTTGAGGAGTTAAAAGTAAAGCCAAAGTCGTTTATTATCTCTAAAAGCCAAGCACACTTAAAGAACCTCAGTACAAAAATATTAAACCTTTAATGTTCACATTGTAGACGATCACGGCGACGATGAATCTATGACAGTTCTCGGAGAGCTTGAGAAGATAGACGATGATTGCGACCGCCATGGCATACAATTCGTCAAAATCGACGATAAGAAGGCAGCGAAAGAATTCGGAATTGATGATGTACCATCCATAGTTTACTTCGAAAAGCAGATCCCCAATGTTTACGACGGTAAGCTCACTTTTTAAACCCAAACATTAAACACAGACGTTTAATGCATGCTTTATAAAAGATTCGTTTATGCAGTGTTACGTTTTTATTACTGGATTTTATATTAGTGCTTCATCTTAAATAGGTGACCTCGAAAACGAAGAAGAGATTTTAGAGTGGCTTGTAGATCAATTGGAAAAAGATGAAATTGAAGATGTTACCGATGAAATGCTGGATCGTTTGATTAAGGATGGCAAAACAGTCGCTGTGTTGTTCTGTAAGTATATTATAATAATTTATTTAAAGCTTTTTATTATATTGTAGAAATATTTAAAAAAATACTCATATGTTATTATTAAATATTTTCAGATGATAATAACGACCGCAAATCACAGAAAGTATTAAATGAATTGGAAAATATTGATGACGAGTGTGATCAACTGGGTATTGCGTTTGTGAAAATTGATAATGATGATGAAGCTAAAGAATACGGCATTGAGAAAGTTCCAACCCTATTGTACTTCGAGAAGGGCATTCCGACTTACTACGAAGGCAATTTAGAGGAAGAAGAAAAGGTTTTGGCATGGCTCCGACACCAAACGGAAAGTGACGAAATTGAAGACATCACAGATGAAATGCTCGATTTAATTATCGAGAAAATGCCGTACGTCGCTGTTTTGTTCTGTAAGTATTATTTCATACTTTATTTTACGTACTCTTAACATTGGCTAAAGTATTTGAAACAATGCCAGGTTTTTAAATTACCACACCGATCTGAGATTACGTCAAACATTATTTTTATTCATAATTTCGTCATACTCAAAGAACTGACAAAAAAAATAACATACAGTTTTCAAATAAATTCCAGATGATAAGGATCAAAAGAAGAGCCAGAAGATCTTAGCGGAGCTGGAGAATATTGATGATGAGTGTGACCAAAATGACATTGCGTTTGTGAAGATCGATGACGATAAGGAAGCGAAGGAATACGGTATTGAATCCGTTCCAACCATGGTATTCTTTGAAAAGGGCATCCCTCATATATATGAAGGTGATCTGATGAAAGAAGATGAACTATTGGGTTGGCTTTTGCATCAAAAACGGCACAGTGAAATTCCAGAGGTTACCGATGAAATGATGGACAAACTAATCGCAAACACTCCTTATTTAGCCGTAATTTTCTGTAAGTAACCATTTACAATTTTTCAGGTATATTTTGACTAAAAAGTAACATAAACTAAGAAATCTATTTTTTTTCAGACGATAAGGAAGATAAACAAGATATAAGAATTCTTAACGAACTAGAGAACATTGACGATGAACTGGAAAAGGAAGGAATCGTAATTGTCAGGATGGATAATGATGCTGAAGCCAAAGAGTACGGTATTGATCATCTGCCTAGCTTGGTGTACTTCGAAGAAAACATCCCTGCTATTTATGAGGGAGATCTAATGAATGAAGACGAAGTATTGGAGTGGCTTATCGAGCAAAAGAACAGCGCAACTATCGAAGAAGTAACTGATGAAATATTGACTGACTTAATCGAGGAGCATGAATATGTTGTGGTGTATTTCAGTAAGTTATTATATTTAGTTAACGTAGTTAAAACTAATATTAATAGTAAATGGACTTACATTGCTGTAGTTACTACTATAGCGTTATAATTTTAGTAATGAATTGTACAAGCTATAAAGTTTCAGAATATTGTGTAATGGTATTTTTGTATCAGTATTACACAACTACCATTTATTTTGGTATTAACCACAGGATAGTTCAGAATACCTGCATTAGTAAATAAGAACAAAAATGAATATTTAAAAAAAGTTAGCCACTATGAATATTTTATAAATAATAGATATCAAATTATTTTACAGGTGGAAGCTGTGAGGAGGGTGACGAATGTGACAACATCTTGGACGAATTAGAGAATATTGACGACGAATTGGACGAAACTGGCATTATCTTCGTTACAACTGAAGATATGTCCCTCGCCAAAAAGTACGGAATTAAGACTTTCCCGACACTTGTTTTCTTCAGGAACAAGGAACCACTTATTTATAAGGGTAAGTATTTTTGCGTAAATATATTATTATTTAATATACTCAACCTTCATAAAAGAAAAGTTTTTAGATGGATTAGAGCTGCTCTTATCTAGATAAGCAATAGTCATCTATCTCCAAAACCGCTTATAACAAAAGTCTACGAATTCAGAGAGAACATTATTTTTTAAAAGACGCAACATGCGCAATCATTCAGACTTACAACAGTACTCTACTTTTTAGACGTCTGCTGGGGATCAAACAGGGGTCTAAATAAAGGTTCTAATTCTGAATATATAGTACTTATATATATTAGTTTAGAGACCACTGTGTCACGTGGTTTGTTAAATACTTTCGTATAATGTTTAATGTGGAAAAACTATATATTGGTACCTTTATAAAATATTTATAGGCGACATCGAAGATGAAGATGAGGTTCTGGCGTGGCTCACCGATGAAGACACACTTGAGATTCCTGGAAAAATTGAGGAAGTAAACTCTAGAATGTTGGAGAAGATACTTGAAGAAAACGATCATGTCGTCGTATTCTTCTGTGAGTTATTTGTTATTATAATATCTATCAAATATTTATATTTCTTTGAAAGCTCGTGATAGACTTTCGGAGGCACCACCATCATACTTATATTCGTAGCTTGTTATACGCAGTGAAGTTTTGAAGTGTGTGGAAAGCGAGATATTTATGCTAGACATTTCAACATAATCTTCCAGGAAGAGGTGTCGATTTCATTTAGGACCCTTAGCTTTTCTGGAGTTGTTTTGGCAGTAGTCATTTAAGTGACGGTCAGGTGGACAGAATTCTCGTTTGATACTTCTATATTATTAAAAAAAACTATATAATGGAATTACTAATGTAACCCATTTTTTTAGATAAGGAAAATGATAAGAAGTCTCAAAAGATTCTAAGCGAGCTTGAAAATATTGACGATGAGTGCGAAGAGAAAGACATTGACTTCGTTAAGACTTCTGATGAGGGCGTTGACAAGGAATATGACTTACCGGACCTGCCAGCTCTTGCTTTCTACAGACATAAGTTCCGGACTATCTATGAAGGTGATCTGATGCATGAAGAAGCAATCTTAAAATGGGTATTAGAACTCCACGATACCCAGCCTGATGTAATAGAAAACGTTGACAGGAAGACTCTTAAGGATCTTATTGATGACGTTGAACACTTAGCTGTATTTTTCTGTAAGTTACAACATAACAATACATATGTTTATTCGCTGTAGCTGTGGAATATTGAGGACATATTATTAATATAGTCAAATTTAAATGCACTAGAACTAATATCATATACGTAACATGTAAATCTTGTAGCAGTTGTATTTATGTTATCATACCAAACCATTAGAAAATTCTCTTTTGTAAATTCTGAAACAATGAAAATTATCAGGGTTACAATTCATTAACAAATGATCGATTTCAAGGACAAATGTTAAATTTAGTTTTAATTTTAACTATCAAGGGGTTACTATCTGATAAATAGCCAAGCATGTATTTATATCTCGAAATTTGGAAGGTAAACTATTTTACTTACATACTTAAATTATCTTTGTAGATAGTGAAGACTGTGACACCTGTGATGACATACTCGAGGAGCTGGAAACCATTGACGATGACACGGACAAACACGGAATCCAGTTTGTTAAATCAAAAGACTCTAAACTGGCATCTGATATTGGTATTTTTAGCTTCCCAGCTTTGGTTTATTACGAAACCGGTGTACCTATTATGTACGATGGTAAGTGATCATTTACTTGCTATTTTTACTATTATTTGAATCAATAACTAAACAATGGGCTAAATTGATAATAAAGTCCAAATATTTCCAATTGAATCGAGCTATAGATCAGCATCGAATTCGTGGACAATCAAAATCAAGAGTAAACATGTTTGGATAATTAACCTTCATGATCCAGTAATAATAATTTACCTGTTCTTATACTCTTAAATACTTACTTAAATTGCAAAAGTAAAGTTAATAAATTCTCCAAATAAGTTTTGCGCTTGGTTCCTGTGTCTACTATCCTCACATACCTCTACAACCTACATTAAAGTTAGTATGTATTTTTAAATTTTTTACCTGTTTATAGGTGACTTAAAGAACGAAAATAAGGTTCTCCAGTGGCTTGTAGATCAAAAAAGTAAGAATCCACATCCATTTACAAACTCTATACTATAATATCTGTTTAAGGTCTCTAAAGAATTTGTTGGTTTATTATGAATAATGAATTACAAAACATTACGTGCATGACATCATTCTTGATATCTCTACACAATAAAAATGTTATTACTCTACGCCTTAAATGCTGGATGTTTGAGCTATGTCATTTTGCATGACAGTTACTAATGCCTGCAGGTGAAGATAGCCACCGACAAAAAAATAAAGTTAATGTTAAAACGAGGGCCCATGCAGATGTTGATAATAAATCGGGGTTTTCACGACCAAAAAGCAGTATAGATACTGACACTGAGAGATCTCTGAAATCCCTAAAATCCAAAGAAGGGAAAACTATGGGATCTTCAAAAGTTAAATTTGCAGGAACTGTGGAGTCTAAAACTAAACGGCAAGAGAGTCTCCGTAGTAAAACAAAAATCGCCGATGTTGATGATGATGACGATGACAAAGACAATGACGATGATGATGACGATACTGACGATGACAATGACGACGACGACGACGATGATGATGATGATGACGATGACGAAGATGACGATGATGATGACGATGACGAAGATGACGATGATGAAGATGATGATGATGACGAAGATGATGACAATGACGATGATAACGGCAGTGATGACGATGACGATGAAAGTGACATCGAAGATAAAATTAAAAAAATAGTAAATTATCAAAATCCACGCAAACAGGGAGTGTGGAAATCAGTTGGAAAATTAAGAATACGTTACCCAGGTAATGTCCGCGAAACAGAATTGGATGACGATGATGACGATGACGACGATGATGATGACGACGATGACGATGATGATGATGACGATGACGACGATGATGATGATGACGAAGACGATGATGATGACGATGACACTGACGAGGACGATGATGATGAAAACGACGAAGATGACGACGATGATGATGATAATAATGGCGATGATGATGATGATGACGAAAACATAAGTAAGAAAAATAATGGGGCCAATAGAAAATTAAGTAAATACGCCCGTCGCAGCGATCTGGATGCTGATAGCGACGATGACGAAAACGACGATGATAACGACGACGACGACGACGATGACGACGACGATGATGATGATGATGAAGATAGTATTTTCAGTAGAATAAAGAAAATGTTTACAGGTAAAATAGTAGCGTTGGCCCCCGATACGTGAACCTGCACGGAGGCACGGACACCCCCGCCACACATCTGCATGGTCGAGTTCAGGAACCCGCATGGTTCCCATATCACCAGCTGTTGCCTGCAGTCATTCGCGAACGCTTATATCAATTTAAACGTTTTCCAGTTCTTAATTACTAACAATACATTTAGAATTAATAGAGCGCATAACAAAGTGAGCGCTAAAATTTATAAATATGCACAGTATATTAACGCAGTTAACTTTATTATGATTGCAATTTGTGCGGGTTGTAAACAAAAATTTTTACTGACTGCAGGCGATCGCTGTTTCTACATTGGATTGGGGGCGAAACCAGCCGTCCCAAAAATGACTTACGAACCCTACCAGTGCTGTCCCACTAAAGTTCAGAGCCCCACAAAAGTAGCCAAGGCCACGCCCACCAAGGTCCCGGCTAAGAAACTCGACAAGAAGCCCGCGGTCCCGGAGAAGTCAGCGAAGGGAAAGAACAAGGCGCTCGCCAAGCCAGACAAACCGTCCAAAGGAAAAAAAGGTTTATTCGGCTCTGACAATATTTGGTGGTGGTAAATGTAATTGTTAGAGCTGCTGGCAGTGATATCAGACGTTAGGAGCGCGCGCAGGCATCAAGGGCACACGATTGTTATCATTTCCATTTTCCGAACTTTTCTACCTTAGCAAATGATTCGCTCTAACGCATCGATTGTCGTTAACCAGCTTTGAATAACCTCGTGTCCCTTGGTCCCTGCAAGCACTAATCGGGGTTGTTTGTTGTATATTTATATAGCACATCGACTGTATGTATTTACATCGAAACAATAGCTTCATTACTTATTCATCAAAAACTGCTAAAAAAATTTGATAAGGCGAATGAAGCCCTCATAAAGCTATAATTTTCAAATATTGTACTTTTTATACAACTAATGTTAATTAGAGAACTGTGGAGACTAAATATTGGGATGTTAGTGACGTTGTAAGAAGGTGTACAAATCGTTCTTTTGATTATAAATTGATTCCAATATTTAGAAATTAATGTGAGAGGTAACACCTATACAAAGGCATTTTTTATTTGTACGTATTTTGCCGTGCCATCTTGAAAGACTTATTGTTGTAAGGATTTCATGTTCATATAGTTTTCTAGTCTTCATGAAATCTCATTATTTTGTAATACATTTGGTAAACAGTTATATTCTAGAGTTTAAAGCTATATAGTTCTAATTGTTTTATAATACTATATCAACACTAATATTATATGATGCAAACGCAATGCCAGATCTAGGTTATATATTTTTCTCATTAACTATATCTTAACTATTATTTTGTATCAAAGTATATTATGTTGTTTTAACTGTCGCAAAGTATGCCCCGAATGGTTTATTTGTACAAATAAGCTTTTCGTGGTTTAGGCTGCAGTTGCCTTAATATCTTCTAGTTCATGATCGTTAAGTGCTGGCGTTGTGATTACAGTGTCGATAGGTTGTATTGTTTGGCCGTAAATTAGCATGGATGTTTAGTTATTTATTCGTTACGTTGAATTTGTTGAGTCGGCGCTGATATTTTTTTTGTTAAATAAATACATTTTCTATTATATTTATCTATTCATTACTCATTTCACACACGAATGATGTCAGCATGGTATTGCCGTAGTAGTCCGCGCATGCCAATTATTGGATGTTAACCGGTGAGTTCCTAAAAATAAATGGATGTGGTTTCTTTATTCGATATTATATTGCTTGTAGGACTTTTTAGTATTGAAGTAACTGTGCAAACGTTTTAGGGAATCTATTGGACGAATCCGAGGTGTTGGACTGGATGGTTAAACAGAAAGAAGATGAAAGTATTGAAGAAATAGACAGAGACAAATTGTTCAAGTATATCGAAACCAAGGAGTTTCTAGCTGTCGTCTTTTGTAAGTATCAGGTTAATTATGGTTTAGATTAAAGCTTTTATTAGCGAATTACAAAAAGAAAACAGAAGACATGTACTTATTGATTCTTATGTTGTAGACAAAGAAGAAGATCCTGGAAGCCCTCGGATTTTGAGACACGTGGAATTGATTGACGACGAAGCGGCTGAGTACGGAATCAAGATAGTAAAATGCAGTGATCGATTAATGGCGAAAAAGTATGGATTTCGCAATCCTCCAGGCATAACATACTTCAGAAAAACGAAAAACATTAATTATGATGGAGATATGGATGATGAGGAAGAAATATTAGATTGGTTGACCAATCCAGAGAATATGGAGTTGACGGATCACATTGAAAAAGTTAACAGAAAGATGTTCCAGAAGATTCGACAGACATCAGATTACGTGGCTGTATTCTTTTGTGAGTTTTAATCTTATCTAAATTTTCATTATTAAATTACTAAATATGTAGTCAAAGATAAATTTCAAATTGCGATTTTGTAATAAATATTGTTTTATCGCAATTCAAATTGTATTGCACATATTCCATGTTTTAGACAGTAATGACTGCAAACAGTGTCCCAGAGTACTGGCCGAGATAGAACATATCGATGACGATGCTGATGGCGCTGGTATCAATTTCGTGAAGATTGATGATAGGCAGATGGCCAAAGAGTTCGGAGTATTCGCGCTTCCTGCTGTATTGTTTTTCAAACTGGGTTCAAAGGATCCTGTCATTTATGCAGGTAATGTTTGTCTTCTACGAAAAATGAATTAAATATCATAAAGTATTCCAAATATTAATTGTGTAATATTTATTCCAGGTGATTTGTATGACGAACAACAATTACTAAGTTGGCTTCTTACTCAAAAGAATCCTGCTGGTGACGTTATAGAAGCGTTGGAGGGACAAGATTTAATCGATTTAATACAGGAATCAGGATCGGTAGCTGTTTATTTCTGTAAGTATTCATAATTTGAAACACCAAAACCAAATCATATTGAACACACACTTAATACACTTACACCCTAAACATAAACATTGGTTATACTCACATTATCACATTTTTTCTTTTGATTTATGAATCTATAACTTGTGCACTTTATATTAGCAAAATATACCTATTCAATTATAAAAAAATGTATGACGTATGATTTAATTCAACAAGCCACTAAAGATATTTATTAACTCTATTGCTTTCTACTAGGGAACAAAACGTTATGTGAATTGTGTAATGCAAGAACGGCAAAAAAGCCTAAAAAACGGGACAGAGATCATGAGGACGAAGAGGGGCAGGAGCAAGAGGGTACTCCTATCCCTTAAGCGATATAAGTCTGGCCTTTGAAAGCATTCACCCTATATTCATAGATTTTAATTCGAATGTTGCATGTAGCATGTACCCGAGATTATCAATATTCACTGCACATTATAAACCTCAAATTTTACTACTTATGATCCGATTATAATAATATGACTTTTAGAGTTATATGATTTACCAATTTACATACCCTGAATTGTGTTGTCCAACTTGTTCCCCTTGAATAGTATCTTCGAATAGAACTGCATCACGGAGTGTTATTAGTGTGATAATCATTGAGATCCTCTAGTTAGATTGACATTCCTATTAGAATAGATTGCATTGGTTGCAATTACTTAGCGGCAGTCCATTTAAATGTGTGTATACTTAATATATTCTAAATTTCTAGATTCCCTCGATTGTGAACAATGTGCTGGCATCTTAGAAGAATTGGAAAACATTGATGATGACTGCGACAGACATGAAATTAAATTCGTCAAGACACAAGATTACTCCATAGCGGAATCATACGGTGTGACAGATTTTCCAGTGATGGTTTACTTTGAAAGTAATATTCCAAACGTTTATGAAGGATCTTTAGCTGAGGAAGAAGAAGTACTACAATGGCTGATTACACAAAAAACAGAAGATCGTATTGAACTTATCACACGAGTTATGTTAGAAAAAATGGTAGAGGAAACTCAATATTTGGCAGTTTACTTTTGTAAGTTTCTTTATTGATATCCTTAAACATAGTGAATGTTTAATGATTGCGGTAATAGCAATTACCTAATGTCTTTTTTATTTTAGATAAACTGAATTGTCATATTTGTGACCACATCCTCGAAGAACTGGAGAAGATCGATGATGAATGTGACGTATATGGTATTCATATGGTAAAGATTCAAGACCCACAACTGGCCAAGCGATATTCTATTAAAACCTTCCCTGCTATGGTATATTTCAGGTAAGGACTGTGTGAATGCGATGAATCTGTGCGATAAATAATAATTGGTAATATCTATTTTGAATTTTATCCAAATATTTCAGAAACGGTAATCCACTGTTGTTTGAAGGAGACCTGCAGAATGAAGAATCCATTTTAGAATGGCTTATAGACGATGATAACCGAGAGCTGGCTGACGAAATTGAATCTGTAAACGAAAGAATGCTCGAGAGGCTATTGGTTGAATCGCATTTACTAGCAGTCTTTTTCTGTAAGTAAAATTACGTGCCTCAATTGAAGTAATAATAATAATATATAATATCTAATATATAAAATTTCCATGTCACAATGTTAGTTACCGTACTCCTCCGAAACGGCTTGACCGATTTTT
>DWMA01000380.1:0-11603 GCA_018252035.1 Urbanus sp. 3 SS-2014
CTATAAAGTAAAAACATGACCACAAATAAAGGAGATTAAGCAGATACTATGACGTGACTATGCTGTCATAACATATTACAATTTTTATTAATGGTTATATCAACATCTTCTAAATCTTTCAAGTTCAAAGATACAAATAGCAACTCCATATATGATTTAACTTCACAAGAATATCAGGCAAACATACTTCTTGTACAAAGCAGCAATGGTTGCACTAACAACATTCATCCAGCTAGCTATAGCTTATGTAAACATTTAAATTGAGCACAACAGTAACAATTTATCTGTAATCCAACTTTATATGGCATTAAGAGGCAACTTTATATGGCATTATTCTTGTTTGTATCTAGACTATTCTATGTATAAACTAAAATTGATGCAACTTACCATAGGATAATTAGCGCCTTGGGGAGAAGGAGATTTGGCTCCAGTGTGCCGGACAGGGCTGGATGATGGGTGCTTACAGAAATATTCCCTTATATTTTTATCTGAGGAGTTGTGCCGCTGCTTCCCACCACCTCCTCCACCGCCGCCTATGCCTTCTTCACCTGTAAATCACATAACAAATACATAAAAATAACTTTTATTTAATTGCAAAGCTACACCCCACCGTTGCCCATTTTGTATGTACCATGTACAGTACTATTTGATATAAAAACATGTGTCTATGAATCTAACATAATCAATAAGATGTGTACATTTAAAAATTGAACCAAGCGGGTATTAACATACTTAGTAAACGTAGAGACAGGAGAGAATAAATTTCACATAATGAGTAAATTGCATAGTAAATTTTAATTGACTTTCCCTATAGCTCATTTACTTGCTAGTCATGACATTCACTATAATCAGGTAATGCCAATATTTTTATTAAAATACTGTTTAATCAAAATGTTATAATGTATATCATACCTTATAAACCATCATATAGTGCAATAGATCAATGATAATTACCTTTCCGTTTTCTTTTTCTGTCAGTCACAGTAATAGTAGGTGTTGCACCACTAGGTGGCACAAGGGCACTCCCAGGTACAGCACTGGAGCCTCGCATAGCCGCAGACTTCTCTGGCGTTAAAGCATCAACTTCTTTATCACTATGCGAAGACCCTGCAATAACAATATTATTCATATACCTCTATATAATGATTATGTTAATATAAAAGGATATATTACACATATTGTTTTCATAAAAGTATAATTTAAACTACATACAGTGCTATCATTTCTTTATCATCATTAATCCACAATCTAATAAATCATATTTTAATAAGTAAAAGTAAATAGGGCCAGGGCTAAGTACAAGCTGCACTTAATAAAAAGTTACCAACTCACTTTTTGCTACAGAGCTGAGCAGACCGATGTGGTTAACGCTATTCCCACCGTTATAGAAATGCATAGTGTCACATAATATGCTCCGTTCACAGAAGAATAAATGGCACTTTCACAGTTCCTATCCGGCATCGTACACAATAATGTGACGTCACAGTCCTTTTGATGGCAGTTTTCCACATAAGTTTTGAGTTCTATCTAGTCCGTAAATAAGGTTAACCTCGGCATCTCGGCGCAACGAAAAGTAAACACTCGACATCACTGATCACTTCACGACGTTTAGTATCACTTTTATCACTAAATCACAATTTACCTGTGCTCATATTGGAGTCCTGATTATGTAGTGGCTGCCCCGTGTTGACAGTAGTTTGTGGTGCCATCTGAATTTGTGACCCAGCTGACATCTGTAAAGAAAGATGGCGTCTTTACATATGACTCGCCCACTTCATTTCGATTTTACTTGCATTATCACTAATTTTAGCACTATTCTCACTTTACTCACACACTACTCTACAAGTAAACGTTGTTTATTACACATTTTAATAGGTTTTTTACTTCAATTATTCGTATAACCTAACAAGTTTGACAAGTTGTAAACTCCAGCCGCGACTCGCGACAATCGGATACGCATCCGCGGGGAGCGGTAAACGCGGGGGGAGTGGAGAATGGAGATCGTCACGAAGTTTGCTCCGAATGTAATAATAATAATAACGACGGGCGAGGCGCCATTTTACAAGGATACAAGGCCGAAAGCATTGTTTTTAAAAATTAGAAAAGGTGGGTACACGATACTGCGATAAATCAACAGACAACTCAATACAAACCGATTTCGCAAGATCGACGTGAAAGGTTTAAGTTAGCATTCGTAGTATAGTTTCCGGCAGGTCAACAGCCCGTGATTTGTGGTCGCGGTCGGCGTAAATATTGCACAAATAGAGAAATATAGAAATAGCATCGCCGGATAGGAATCGATCGTTCTGATAATGTTTATATCGTTAAAAATGTACAGTAAGCTAAATCGATCACCGTTAATTGAAAGTACCTACAGGCCGGGTATGTATGAAATCGACTTGACCGATTATTCCCGCAACGAGGTGCGGTGGCAACGGCGGGTGGCGGGCGGAGTGCCACCGACCTGCGGCGAACGAGTACGTGATATCGGCGCTCGTGCCCCACAACAAACTGCTTACTGGACGTGTTACGTAGGCGTCTGTGCCGCGATGTACCAACATAAACACAGATAGGTAGGTGTACTCGTGTAAGTACCTAAATATATAGGTACGTATTCGGCCGAGCCGCGAGCGATAAACTTGTATACGCAAGCCAACACTGAATATTTTATAGGTACATGACTTGGGAGTACAGTCCTGAACATAGAATTGGGCTAGCTTGAGTAATATAACTTGGGAAAGATAATTTATGTCCCAATAGAAGGCTATGCAATTGCATAATTTGGATATTCTAACATAAAAATAACTTATCATTCAGGTAAAGTAACTTTTCGATTTAAAATATTGTTTATAACTATGTAAGTTCGTAGATACTTATATAAAGACAGAGTTACCACTTTAATTACGCTTAAATGAACTAACTTTGTGCCAAAAATCTACAAAAGTTTCATTGTTCTATTTTGATATCAAAATTTTGAAGGTCACGAATCAAATACTGAAAATGTATTCTTAGCTCGTTGATAAGGTAAAAAAAACGTGAATTCATACAAGCTAGGTAGTTGTTTTACAGTTTTGTAACACGGTTGGCTGATAAACGCCACAACTACAGATAGATAGCCAACCTACAAAATCGATATCGCAGAAAATACGTTCAAGTAGGTGGCCCATCTGCCAGGAATGTTATACACCGATTTTCTAGTGACAGTAGAGGTTCAATAACATTTTCACTTAACACATTCTTGCTAAATCTTACAGCATAGTCTAGAATGTGTAGTGACAAAATAAATTATTGTTCTAATACCTACTTCTAATCAATTACGACTGAAAATAAAATATTGAAGTTTATTGTTCGCTTATTGATAGCAAGCGGCGAGAAGTGCATTATAATTGCGAATAAAAACCGTAATACCATACAAATAAAGTACACTCAATGAGTCACATTGAGACAACACAACATGGTCGGTGAAACATATCAAACGAGCATATTAGCATTATCGTCGTAACGTTGCCGCTCTGAACTCCCTCCGGTGCCTCCTGCCCCCTCCTCGCCCGAGCTACCACCTCCTTACCATTACTAAACTAGCAACAAAAGAACAGCGCATTTCGATTGAATCAAATTAACGATAAGGAAAATAATAGACCACGTGACGACGACACGAGTTAAAATAATATTCAAGTCTCACATATTTCTGACAAGGCTAACTGACGTAATTTCCTGATAACGGGCAGATTGTTAGGAATTGTCTATTTACACTCCAAAACCGATCCAATAACATGCCATTTGGGGCATTTGATGCGTCGAGAGATATAAAAAGTTATAAGTGAGTAAAATGTTAACACGATCTTTGAATCGACCAATGATTTGACTGCGCAGTGCTTATTGTTGTGTCTATTTTTAGCGCACCTAGCATCAGGCGAATGGAAAGTTAGCGAGCTGGCAACATAATATGTAGGTAGATATATGCATATAGCGCGTACATACATGGACACGCACATAAAGACTAAAGCGTCTAGCGCAAACTGCTACGTTGCGAACAAACACTCGAAGTTGAATTGCAAACTTTAATTACCCGGATTGAAAGCGGGAATTAAACGCAGAGCGTGTTTTAAACTGAAATATGGTTTAAAACGTGGACGGCAAATTGTCGCAGAATCGATCCGAGCTCAGTACATCTGAGTTACCTACTGGTTCACGAAACGTTTGATAACAATTTAGAGCTGAAGAACTCTGCGGCTGTTATTGATCACACCCCGCCCCCATCCCGCCTCACTAAACTGCCCAACTCATTTCATCTCAGATTACAATTCTAAGCCAAGTTAAAAGTACCACTCGCATAAAACATCCCTTCTAAATTCCACTGGTGTATAATGTACCCAGTACATATTTAAATTATATGAACGAAAACACATCTTAAATACATCTTGTTTTAAGTAAGGGCTTATTCTCGGATGAAGCTCGTAGTTTTATATCGGAGTCATATATGTAATATGTATTATTTTCAGGTAACTTTGTTTATAATTATGTTTCTCTCGGGCATCTCTAACCGTGTTAACCCCCATGGACTGTTTTGTTTAAATATTTAAACAGATGTTATCAAAAATAGATTTTTTAGCTTTTTACCTCTATCTAAAAAGTTATTAATGTATGAATGAGGCTATCAGGTGATAAAATGCCATATATTTTTAATTTCTCTGCAATCTAATCATCAAAAGCAACAACGACTTAGTAAGACTTACATGAAGGGCAAGTAAGATAACTAGATCCATTTAACGCTAAGCTATTTAGTCTTTATGGTTTTTATTTTATTAACCATACACAGCAGATGATGTTTTATTTATATCTAGGTTATTTTCATTAGGTATCTAAAAGTCTTCTGGGTGTACTTTCGCTTGAATTGCTCGCTGTCGCCCCTTGAGCTGGGTTCCGCTTTTTACAATGGGGTGTCGTGTCGTGTCTGAAAACGCCACGTGGAGTTAAGGTACTCTGATTCATTTTGTGACTAACTAAAAAAAAAACTATCTTGATTTTGAATAAACCTGTATACAAGCGTACCAAATATTTTTTAAGGAGCCACATTTCATCAAACATAACTTTCATCAGAATTCATTATTCCACATCTAGCTAACCTGAAATTGAAGTTGGAACCTTTAGCCTGTCCAACTTATATGGTAACCATGCCATTGTAATACGTGGGTTTATATGTATGATCTGAACTACAACAACATGAGTAATATAATTAAAACAAACCTCTAAGTGTTAAAATAAGGACGTAATCAAGTGTTTTGGCTTTTATAGTAGTGATCAAATAACATAGCTACCTCAAAATCCAATATTTTTACACGCCTAAGGAAAAGCTAGCACCGTGTCGGGGGTTGGGGCGTGTGCATATCTGCGGCGCAGGAAACTGCGTCTCGGCTCGTCTCGTTGAAGACAATCAATACTCAGTCACATCTCTGTCCCGCATTCATTGTAGAAGCGCAGTACCGCGGACCCCAAAATCCCCTCTTCCGGTGCGGTGTTCAGCCGCGTGCTGTTTAACCCAATTTTCTAGTGCGAGGGGTGTGTAGGGCGAGGTGCAAGGGGGGTAGAGCCCAGAGCCCGGCGCAACTTCGGCCGCAAGTGTGCAGCGACGACGGGGCGCCGCGAGATTCGAACCAGAGCCTGCAATATTGATTATTCCTACGAGTAGTGCCTGCTCGTCTCCTCATTACACAACCGTGCTCTCCGCTTCGCTTAACTTGAACCGCAATTGCCAAACAAAGCGATATCTGGTTGTAATTATGAGGCGAACAGTACTATTTAATTGAGCCCAAGTAAAAATATTTTATACGAAAACCGAAAGATAAATTCACGCCAACTTTTATTTTTACTTTATGAAACATTAAATAATAATCGTACAGCATATTATTATTGTTATTATGCATTCGTGATAGGATGAGTTCACAATTCTTGGAAATGCTATTTAATGGAAACTCCGTAAATTTAATTAGAACTATGAGTCATTATAATTATTTACTCTTGTTATTAATACTACAAGGTTATAAATTGTTTAAAAACATTCGATTAATACTGATGTATTGGTGAAAAATTAAATATTAAGACGAAAGGACCAGTATTGAACTTACTTTCCAGCTGATATTGTCCAGGTAATAAGGTCGATTAGGTCGATAAGGACAATCTAAAGAAGCATTAGCACCGAAATTTTTAAACAGTTAACAATATACCGTAACAAAAACTTCAAAGACTTTCCAGTAATGACTACGAATGCGATAGAGCAATAATTTTCATTAGGAGTAAATATGTAATACCTATCCTTTCTGAAGTACCGCGCTTTACAAGATACGAGCACAAACTTCATAATTTCTTTTTAAAGCCTCTCACGTACCTACGCTCCCAAATAACCGTTCCCGAAGGACCTTTTAATTCCGTAGTTTTATTTTCAGCACTCGCCTACTAACAAAAACTTTTCACATGTCAGCCGAACATAGAATCTGACTCCATTTTTGATTTCTGTTAAAATATCAGGTTTGCTTTTTTTACAAATTAATGTTAATTTCAAAGACCTCAATTTTTTTTATTATGTACCGTTTTAAATATCCTTTTCGATTTCGAATTTTGCTTAGTGTTAATTTACGTTTACTCTATAGTTTTGAAATGACTAAATTCTAACTCGATTATAAGATAATTTAAGTGGTTTTGTTTATAAACATAAATGTTTATTTATACCAAACAAGATAAATAAACAAAAGTATTAGTAAAATGTGTATAAAGCATGATATTACATACATGAATATTTGTTTGAAAGTCCAAGGATTTCAAGACAACATTTATATCCAGATCAGGCTCGATATGATAACGTCAAGGTCTACAAATCATTCATATCTAAAGTTTTCTTAAGAAATAACTGCAAAATTACACGAATTAAAATATTTCCCTAGTTTTTAAGACTATTTTACAAAAAAAAAACTTCAATAAATCGCCTCATGAATGCCTTATTAATGATTTTAACCCCCTTCAATTCAATAATTTCAATATACAAACTACATTTATTGTCATTTTCTTTATTGGGAAACATTTATAACAAAGAAAAAATAGTACGACTGAAATGCATTTGTTATATCAAAAGAGACAATAATGACCTATTTGCTCTCCTTATAAAATCTCAATAAGCAATTACTGTGTCGCATACGTCGCATAGTTAGTATCGGGATCCGACCGAAACTCCGGCTTCTGTCACCTAAGTTGCCTTCGACAAATTCTTCGGCTTCTGCCCATTTTCGTCGAAGTCGAAGGTTTCTAGCAACCGCCGAAATTGATCGAACTCTTACGAGTAGGCAGATCCCAATGGAGATGATATGATAAAGCGAGAGGAGATACAGACACTCCGTTGTAAGCTTGCGTCGCCAATTGTGTTTACGTTAATTGTGTCACATGTTATAATTTTTAAGAATTTATGTAATTGTAATGTCTCTTAAAGTTGTTTATATAAAATCAACATTACCTAAAATTTCAATTTAGCCAATCTGAAACTATTTTTTTTAATGGAAATAAACGTTCAGCCTCGGCCAAGAATTAACCTTCGGTCGGACACGAGGTAGATAATATACTTCAGAATTTCGAAGTTTAAACTCTGATCAGCAGTGATATCGCTAGCAAGCGGCCAAAATTGTAGGTACCTTTGTTGTCATTAATACAGATATACAGATACTATAATATTGAGGTGGTATAAGATCACGAAGCACAATTCACAAGATTTGTATGCAGGTAATTATCAGCTATAGTTACGACAAACCGTTTGATTTTCGGGCTAGCAGAAATACCAAAAAGATATAAATGTAATTTCAAAATTTTGAATACTTGACGTTTCGGACATCACACACAGAAACAATTCTGAGCTCGTCAAATATAATTCCATATATTTATTCTGGTGTGGGTTGCGGGACCCAATTTCCGGCTGAAGGCAAAGGCCGGTCGCCACCAAGGAATTGCACGGAAGATTGAGGTATTTATATATTGTTATCATCTACAATTCTACATTGTCATCTCTGATTTACAAGAGTTTCTAAATTATTTCCGGATCAAACCAGCAACCTAAAATTCATACACTAACTAAAATCTTTGAGGTACAACAAATAACGATACGGTAGCGTAATTAGGGCCTTCAGGGAGTCATCAATACCTACGATTTTTAGCACGAAATGTTTTCATTTACGTTTGTTATTTTTTATTATTTGATATTACGTACCTACGATCCTACTTAGTCGTACCGTCGTACCTACTTACTACAATCGCTCAAGTAACACTTTACTTCTCGCAGTTAGCCACTTTAAGTGACAAATGGTACTTGTTTCTTTATTTGAAGTGCCTCCGTCAATATTTAGAATTTGAAACCATACTCCATTCATGTAGTTTAATCCTTTTTAAGACATTAAGAGTTTATCCCGACTTTGAAAACAAGACATTAAATGATCGCAATAAAGTTATATTGCAAAGTTGGCCACTTTCCTAAGCGAGCGTAGCGACCAACGAGCATGCGCAGCGCTCCATTCACAACAAGTGACGTGACGCGCTAAACCGGTCCGAATGTCTTACACGCTCTATTTAGCACCGTTCGCCCGTTACTTGTTGATATCCCCGTATTTTCCTAAAATATTATTAAAATATTAGTTAAATTAGAGTATATTTAATATATTAATAACGATATTTGCACAAACGCCGGCACTGGCATCGCACGGTGCCGGGCGCAGTGGGTCAGGCGAGGCAATACGGGCGGACCTTGCAATGTCGCGGCGTGACGCTCAGCTGACGCATGACGGGCCGCCCGCCGCCCGCCGCCGTCTCAGCCCCGCGTTCATTGCCTCCGCGGCAGCCGTGCTGAGTGGACGCACCGTATGCCATGTTCGACACTTTATTCATAGCCACGAATTTACACACGATATTCGACGAAGACGAGATTGCTTCGACCAGAAACGACTCCCTCGGATGTGTTTTGAATTGTGATCGACGATGAAGAATTGTTTTGATGTGATTGTGACTTGCGTAGAATAATTTATGCTGAAGTGCGGTGACGACCGGTGCGAAAGGTCGGGTTGTGTAAAAATAACTGCGGAACCGGGCGGCTAAGCAGTGGAATGAGGTTTGACGGCATGTTGTAGTCGAGGCGGGGAGAGACCGTGTGCGCCATGTTATAATTTCCCTTCGCGTTCAATGTGCAAACCGACTGACTGAACACTGCGCTGTGTCTGTGCCTACTTCTCTTTCTCTCAGTGCCGCAAAAGCGTGCCTGTTGTAAGAGACGAGTAAAGTTGTTCATCCCGGTCCTCGTCTAAATTCTAACGACCGGTTAGTCTTAGGTATATAAAGTATGAACGCTGAATTGTTAGTGACATTTCGCACAAACTTTCGCGTGGATTTTAACTTTGTATAATATTCACGGTAATGAAGTTAAATGTATAACAATTTTTACTTAATTCTAACCAATGTTTAACAGATTAATAAAGATAAATACAAACATATTATATCTGCATTAAAAACTGAGCAGACTACAATAAGTAATAAAATTGTATAAATTTGTTTCATGTGCAGACTTTTTATGATATTTGAGTTCACAAGTATTTAATATTTAATTTGATAAGTAGGTTAATTAATCCCGTGGAATAACATAACTTAATATATTGTTTTTATCTGAACTGACTAAGAGTAATAAATGCAAATTAATTTAAAGCCAATTGTGACCTTAATCTCATGATAAAAATTCGTGACACAATTAACAAGTGCACGACGTAGTGTTTGGGTATCGTTGAATTTGGAAAATCGGAGTGACTAAGGCTGGTGTTAAATAGAGATGAATTTAGCTACAAAGAGTTACAAGTGTTACATGTAAGAGTTAGTTGAGTATGTATATAATAGCTGAGAGTTAATATAATTGGGATGGCTAGCGAGTGTGGTGACAGGCGCGGGGCCGGCGGCGTTCGGTGTCGCTGACCCCGCGGCCCCGCGCGCTTGCCTACGTTCCGCGAGGCCGCCCGCCCGCGCCGGCACACTTTTCTATACACCACTGATTAACTTATCACACATATCTAAACGTTATTACGTTACAATGACACAATCCTAACTTTGCAAATGAAATAACTCGCTTCTATTTCACCACATACGAACGAACGACCTTGGCAGTGATCGTTTGCATAATTCATAAGTTAATTTAATTAATTATTACGTGCGTTTCTCATTAAAATACACCGTATTAAATATTTAAAATGAAATCCGAACACGAAGTAACCGTTTAATTCGATTTTGCTATTTTGAGATTTCTATTCATGGAACGTGTTATGTTTACGTTACGCGATGCCGAACGAAATACCTCACAGTGTACACGAACTACCACTCGAACATACGTACCTAGGTACATAATGCAATCTCAAGGATAACACTCGAATATAATATAATAACGTATCGCATAGTAGTAACGCGGCAAAGCCTAATACTGTCTGGTAAATCGATATCACTCGATGGTGTTGTGGAGGAAAGCCTAATCGACGTCAAGGTGACTGCGCTGTAAGCGTGCCACGACACCTACCTACACCACAATAGTCTATTATTAGCGTATGCCATCATGCAAATGTTTGTCGCACTGTACGAGTGTCGGCGAGCGCCACCGCCACACAACACATAATTATATCAATCACATACCTGTGCGTACTCTGAACTACATAGGTATTCTACATGTAACGAGTATGCCAAATCAAATGGAAGGGATGCAACTCACCATCTTGAAATCAGGCACTCGCTGAGTTTCTACTAGTATCTCCCCTGCGCTCACCTGTAAACACGCGATCAATGCGCTGCAGTAAACCAAATCATTGAAAGTCTCTTAACGAGCGTAAGATTTTAATAAAATGGTGTGTAAAAATCTACAATACTTTGCTCGTAAAAAGTTCCACTGCAACGTACGTAGCACCGATTAGAAAAACAACTTATCAAGGTGAATAATAATAAATTACAAATATGTGATTCTTATCATCATTATGTCTGCTAACAATACGTAACAGTAAAGTAAAATACCTATGTGTTTACGGAATTAAATCATTATCAATATTTGAAATAAAAACTACGTAGGCGCATTGACGTCTGATTGCGTTCAGTCAGGCAGAGAGAGCACTAATCTGTTTGTAGGTTGATATGTTACAAACGTACATTTACCGACGGACTATTTATGTCTGTCCGCCATCTTGTCGTCGATTGACGAAATGGGTAGGCTCATGGTAATGGACCAAACGCCGATTAAGAAAGGACACCGTAATGAATAATCAATATTTAGCTAAAGGTCTCGACGGCCGATTGGCATACTTCAAATAAGCTCAATATATTTACTCACTGAAAACCGTTCCGGTGAGCAACAAATGGGACGTGATCGATAAACTAGATCATTACAATGATCAATAGAACAAAACAACAACGTATAAAACCGATGCCCCGGCGCGGTAAAATGACGCTCGTATAGGACGAGCGAGGGGGTCCGGGAGAGAGGCGGGGCCGGGGCAGCGGACGGAGGCGAGACACATAATGGAATTACATATCTACCACATCACTTACTTGGCCGAGAC
>DWMA01000381.1:0-11602 GCA_018252035.1 Urbanus sp. 3 SS-2014
CCCGGCAAGAAACTCCGCGGGTTTGTCTTTTTTTGTCATTGTTTTTTTTTTTCTCTTTTTTTTTTTTTTTTTTTTTTTTTTTATTTTTTTTTTTTATTACACAAGCAAGTCAGATAAGTGAATACCTACAAGACTTCGTCAGACAAAACATACCCATATCCGACTGAAGCTAAAAATAGCTCGAGTCTAATCATCTTCAACACGCGAACATTTTTATCACGACTCAAATGTAAACAAGAACATGAAAAAAATTCAAGGCACAATAGATTAAACATCGCGAAGGTCAATTTTTAATATGTTCATATCGAGCTCAGTGCAGCTTGATTGTATATATGTCTTAGTTGCACTTCGTTAAACAAACGAATTACCGCAACAACACAAGTCACCTATGATAGTCGGTGGGTTGCTTCCGATACCGATGTCTGAACAGTTTGGTCGGGCGGCCGTATGGCCTGTCATTCATGTCGAGAGCATTATTTACATTCTTTAACATAACCTGTCCCGGACGACGTGTGCCTGCTGTGTGAACTGCGCGCTGGCCGCTGCGTTACTCTCTGTCTCTGCTGACAGGCTCTTGTGGTTATTGTGGTTCCATCATATGTTTCCGATCATAACTATTATTATATTTATATCTTCAAACGACCTAAAGGTCGAATCGCCTTTCTTTTGAAATTATGTTATAAATTCTAAATATCAATTCTGTAGTTTAATATTTTTTGGGATTAAAAATATCTTTAACCAGAACATCAAACCTGATTAACTTCATTCTGGGAAACGATACAATTTCTATCATGTTCGAGAGTGGAGTTAACCAAGTTTGATATTTAACTAACTACAGAATTGTAAACTTACTTTGCACGGACCAAGTAAGGACCTATATCGACTCATTAGAGTTAAAGTAAATAATTATTTACGAAATTGCAATAACCAAATCGTATGACTTCTCTCAAGAACACATCATGAAGCAGCCGTAACGGTAATCAGTAGATCGAATCAATCCGCGTTAACCTAGAAAATGCGTCAAATTATGCCGGTTTATTAATAGCTCGCTTGCAATAACAATAAAAGGTGATAAATACGCAAGCCTACTCGCAGCAGAGCCGCGCACCGTGACATAACGGCAGAATGTCTGAAGCGGCTGGCGACTGCACATTCAACGAACGACAGTCGAGGATATTCGTGATCGTATAATTTAACACTCAATTTGTTATCCGGCAAAACACATCCTGCGCGTGGCTACGTGATCATTTTAAATAATTAATTATTGTTATGATTAACAGAAACGATTCTATTGTATTCCATTTCCAGGTCATGGTTTTCATCTGTTTTCAAATAAATATAAAAAAATACCTAACTACTATCAACGTTTATGTTTAAAATAAGATTTTTCCCAAAGGACCTTTACTTGATAATATTAACTATAACTAATTAACATTAAGAGCAAAATTATTTTACCAGTAAATAACAAAACAATCGTTACGTAATTATCATAACTAGTAGCAGACTAGTAGGTCGTAAAGCTGCTAAGGAATTTGCTTATCAGTGCGAGGCTTACGCTAGAAGTGATACTCAATTTCTTCTAAACTCTACCAATCGAGAGCGGTCATGGTCGTTCCTTCATTTCCAAAATGCGATAAAATTGTATAAAAATCTATATACACAGTACACATTTGCAAATATTACTAAACATGGAATCAATAAAATATTGCTAACAGTGCTAACTATAACAGAATTAGCTCGGTTGACGCACTTATTATAAAAAACAAAGTGGTCCTGATATAATTGGACATCAATCTCGATCGATCGTTACAGAGTTGAATGATAGTGGCAAGTACACTGACCTCAGATCAATATTCCACTCAGTGTTTCTACACCAATTAGGACATATTAATTTGAACCATTTTGGAAAACTACTGACACATACCTACTGGTTGAATAAAGCCAGTATTGATTAAAATAATTTGTACAAGTGTACGTCCTGTGTGAGAGACAGAGCCTCTAATATACTTTTGCTGATGTCAGATCGTTTCTTTCGATTTCACAACGCAATGCATTAATCAACAATTTTCATATGGATAAGCGAAGACAAGTGGCTATCATCAGACAGACACTTCAACTAAAATTAATAGGAATAAACAAAACGAACACACTTCTGACTGTGAAAAAAGTGAAGAACTTTCGGATAGCCAGCCGAGATCGAAGCCATAAGTATTTACCTATAGAAATTCCTCATTTAAAACAAATTGAAATACTGAAATTGTTGTTGATGCTACACAGTAGCTATGACACATGACCAGTGGATCAACAACACACCTTCTGACATTATTGACACACATTTAGTGTACATCTACGAACACAATGTAGGCTGCATCCGAGTCAACACGAGAGCAAGCAACGTGGGCGATATTTGTTTCCGATACTAAGTTCCGCTCCTTTATGGAATAAGCGAAAAGAAGGTTATCAACTGCAAACATGTTAGTTTCTCACTCGTGTATCAATATTAGTAAATATGGACTACTCACAAAAAAATCTTTATTGACCCTTGAAGTTCTCTCGCTGCAAGTCATGGAGGACCAAACATCTAACTTGTTTCAGAAATGGGAGCAGGAGTTACATCTGCATACTTTTGCAGGATTCTACCACAGTACTATGATTCTACCAAGTTTAAATAGCAGTGATAGCCTAATGGTTAAAACTTGGCCTTTCAATCGAGGGGTCCAAGGTTCAAATCCCGGGCACACCTTTGATTTATGTGCGTATTAGAAATTAATTATCACTTGCTTTACGGTGAAGGAAAACATCGTGAAGAAATCTACACGTCAAAAACCCTCAGTTTAAAAAAAAATAGTTCTCAAAGGTGTGTGAAGTCTACCAATTCGCACTTGGCCAGCGCGGTGGACTAAGGTCTAAAATCAATCTCATTGAGAGGAGACCCGTGCCCAGCAGTGGGACAATAATGGCTTGACGATAAGGATACCCAGTTTAAACTTTCGCAGTTCAAAGTTGTTACAAAGGTATTACTACACAGTCGTGACTTGAGTCACGGCGTGTCGTTCAAAGGATGCGTAAATAGGAGACAAGTAACTATGGTTTATTTATAGGTCAGGCAAGGGATGGGGTCTAGCCGTCCGCACCCCGCGCGCCGCCGCGGCCGGCCCTGGCTGCTGCCGGAAGCGGCGCGGCGCTCGGATGCGAGTACAGTTATCCGTCGTCGCTTGCTCGCCTACTAACACAACACCACATTCATGATTGTCTACATAGAACAACTTTGCTACCCAAGTTTAATGTTGTGAGTGCTTTCGAGACATTTCGTTCAGAAAGAAGCTGTCATTGATAAGTTGAAACTGTTCCAAGCACTCTCGGAATCTACTGCGCCGATATAAATGTAATTTACAGTTAAGGATAGATACTTCACAAAATAAATACAAAAATCTGGATGAATACAGAAAATTTAAATGCTCTTTGGCAATCAAATAATTCGATATTATTTCCCTTACGTCGGAAACAATTTTGTCGTTGGTTGCAAGCATGGAAATTACGCGTTACATCATTACTGCAATGGCATTAATGTTTAACAGTGAACTAGCGCCTCCCTAATTAGGACGAAATTAGCATAATGTCTCAGCACTGCAATAATACACACGTAACTGTGTGCGGAAGAGTGCGGATATTTGCTCACGCGCTAAAAGCGATTAGCGACACATACCGTAGGATGCACTGGAACGCTCGTGTGAATAACTTTATTCCTCGATGCACTGTGGCTACCGGCCGGTTATTGTTGCAGACGTGACATTACGTAGCTTCTTTCATAATAATACATTGCTCTTTACACTATTATGTGCAGTAATCTGACGCGTCTGGCTAGACGACGTTTATATGGTTTATGAAGCACCGTATTATCGGTAAACGTGATCAGTACTAACGGTCTTCTTTATTACCTTTATAAAATAGTTTTAAAGAGGATAATGAAAAATTCACGTGTAATGTAAATAAGAACATTATAAAAACGATGGGAGCAGATTTCGTCAATTGACGCTGATGCGCGCGCGGCACCTGACCAAACATGCATTATGTAATTAACCGCAGATGCTGCAGGCAACGCTTCCTTTATCTTACCTTTATGTATTTTACAAACATGACTAATATTTTAACTTCCTTTAAAAAACGAGAACGCCCATTTCACTACAGTGATTATTTTTTGCACTTCTAATTTCTAGCAATATTTACCGTGTCACAATTTCATTTAATGCTTTATTTAATACGCCAACAGTTACGAACGTACCAATAAGATTTGAAGAAACATAGATACAACTAATATTCTGTACAAGCCTTAGACAACCCAGATCGTTATTTATCATTCTATTATAATGTCACGCCTCTATTCATGCTTCAGAAATAATGTACAAGTGAGACTCCGGAATAACATACTCGCAGTTACTGGGAAAGTATCGTAAATCGCAAACCACAATCGAGTTGCAGCGCATATGGGCTCGCCTGCAAAAACTGGCCGAGTGGGGCTCGCCCTTAAAATTATATAAAGCTATGTCCCCAATGGACTTATAAGTGGCGGACTGCCGGCCGCCGTCGGGGAGATCGGGATGCAACACAAGACTCGTTTCCTTAGACCACATGTATTGTTATTTGACGTTAATATTCACACAACGACGAAATCAATTTTAAGTTTAACACCCTGTTGTTAATCCTAGAATGTCAATCTTATGAATTGTTCCAGTGTGGTCCCGTCCTAAGTTCGTATCGTTAAATTCTATTCATCTACGGCAGTGCGCTTGGCAAGTTAGTGAAAGAAATTAGTGGCATGACATCATCCAGTAATTGTCTAGCACGCGAGCGGCGGCGGCGGTGGCGAGCTTATCACCACTTGTTGCTCCTACCTACTACTTTTTTCTATGTTCTAGTATAAGAATACCTATGATAGGTATTCTTATAGTATGAGAGGTATAATCAATTGTGCTTTGATGAATCATATTATTCCCAATTGGTTTAGACTTCTTGGTTGGTTGGTTGGACATTCTTGGTTGCAAGTAAATAGGGACCCATAATGACATTTAGTTTCATGATGTACAAATAGTATAACTTATTGTTATTAATATTATATTTTTCACTACTAAAATGGTTGCAATAAAAATATAATTATTGATTTTTTATTTCATAAAAAAGAAAGTTCAATTAACATCAAAACGTTATGCAACAAGGAAGAGAGGGCAGGCAGTGGCCAGTGTTGCATTATCCCGAGCCAGTATCTGAGGAAGAACATGATCTGTTGAAAGGCAAGGCAGCTAAGATTTCATAGTTGGCAGCTTTCTTCAGCACAATTGGTGCATGACACACTGCGGGCGGCACGCTCTGCTCCACAGCTATGTAATGCACATATATTGAGTTTTCCTTTTGCAATCATTTTCTTCATTTCACACCAATGGCTAATTATAGATATTCTTAGGATAATCCCATTAAGTAACAAAATTCTAGTGCGAGGCTGTGAGATTAGAAAGTATTTATTTTAAAAAAATTGTGCATTGTGAACTCTCTTGACGTAGTTAAGGTATTTGAATTTGAAGAGGTTTAAGTCCTTAGCTCTGCCTTTCTGGGTAATAGTCATTTTGTTACTTATCCGTAAAGAAATAATTTCTATAAAAGCTTTCTAAGGAACTAACTTTTTTAATTATTCTAAATTTTTAATGCATCTGTCTCTCTCCTCTATATGGGTTTTCCTACAATGGAAAAATTTATACTTAATAATGTTTCAATGCTCCACGTCTCAGTCTTTACCTTGAAAATATTGAATTACCTACATGCTTATTTTATAATAAAGTAACAATAGTGTAATCATTCAAATAATGTAATTTTACACCGTATTCTGCAATTAGTGTGCCTCCTGAGACCTTTGTTATTAGCTCCTATTTGTATCTGTTTAGTACTTTATTTGCGTATATTTGTATTTTGACATGACATGGGACTTCTTACCCTCCTGGTCTCATATAACACCACAACCACGGCTGTGTTTGCGATATGGGGAGGGGGGCAAGAATTATTCGGGTGTCGAAGATGCCCTCTTTGGAAAATTCTCAAGGAGTAAACACTCCCTGGATTGTTTAATATTTTTTCATAATAATATAGTATTACTTAATGTCATGTCATTGTATTTTATATGTATGTATATTTACTATTGTGTTATTTGACATTCTTACAATGAGAATAATTAATGAGAACAAGAAATTGTTAGTTGTTTTCAAACTTCACTGACTTATTACTAATACTACTCATCTTTAAACTTTAATATTTCTCAAAGAATGTGAAGGAAAATCATTACAGATAAGTATACTCGTATATGAGATTGTGAGGTAAGTAACAGGTTAACCACAAATATTTCTCAGGTTTCATGAGGCAAGGCAGTCTTTCATATGCTGCTTTCCAAAATTGTTCCTGGGTGCATTACACCTGTGACTGACTTCTAGTAGTTTTGTAACAGAAGTTCAAAAGTGACCACACGCTATACAATAATCTTCATGTTTGTTTTCTACTTTGAGTACAAAATAACAGATATTATTCACTAAGATATAAAACCAATAAGAATATCCTTAACAAAATATGGTAAAATCATAAATTAATTCCTAAATTATGAATACAATTCAACCACTTGAATAACAAAAATATTGTATAAAAAAAATCGTACAGTAGGATAATTCATTGAGATGCAATGTGACCAGAGTATAATATTTGTATGCATAAATACATTAGTTGTTTTAATTACTGCCATTTATATGATTTTAAAAACAAACATTTTAATAAAAAGAAGTAAGTGATATAATAATTAATTATCTACCTAATAAATATTAAAAAAAAACTAAACCATAGGGAAACTATAAAGCCAAGGAGAAATACCTACTTATGAAAGATAATACGCAGTAATTAGGTATTTTTGTATTTCAGATATAATTATAGATGATTTTTGGCATAGTTGAATAACTTTATCAACGCTGTTGGATAATCTCGCGCCGGAGGAAAGTTCGGTTCAATTTATCAGGCGCTGTGTACACGCCAGATAAGATAGTGCGACGCTGGAATTGCATAAAGTAGCGCTTAAAATGAGTTGAAGTGTAAATTCGGCAGCGCATTGCTCAATTGCATCACTATTCACGACTCGATTCCTACACTTAGTCAAGGTCTCACTTAACGCTAAGTACCGCGCGTCGCTCGGCCCGCGGCGCCTCGCATCACTCACCCACACAACTTGACTCCATTTTCTTCCACTTATCTTTTCGATAATCCGCTTTCGATCAAGTTTCTGTGATGATCCGAAGTTTCTGAGACATGACAACGCGCGCACCGCCACTCCCAATGAAACTTTGTTCAAACTTTATAACTTCCACAACTATCGAACCCGGCCCTCTCGCGAAGGACGAGAGCACTTTCACTTTAAATCCGAAACACTTTTTTCACTTTCACAAATGAAAAGCCACAAAATTCACTATAAAAAAGTTAGAAATCATTTTCACGGACAGGACGAAACTAAAACTACAAACAACTTCAAACAAATAAATGACACACGAAGCTGCGGCGCGCGCGACGTATGACTGACGCACAGACTACAGCACAGCGTGCAAAGTGACTAGCACAGATAATATATCTCTATAATGAGCTTGATTTGATGACATTCATACGCCTGTCGGCTTTTGATAATTTCATGTATTTTCTAAGGTAAAAACTCCAGGCTAATGAACTCAGGTGGTCGTCACTTTCAATCTGATATGATAATAATTATCTACATGGCTGGCCTTTACCAGCTATGTGCACCGGGCGAGTCACACATTTTACGCCCCTTACTCTTAACCCTTAGTACGAGTTTGTTACGATCTCGGAGGATCTCGGTTTACGTTTTCGCCAGTTTTTCCATAGTATTTTTTTAGTACCTAAACGGTCCGCTAGAAGCGTTGCACGTAGCTAGGTGTATGGGCCCAAACGTATACTAGGAACGATTTACTAAACGTACCTAATAGGGGTATAAGTAATAGGGGTAGTACTTATCTACTCTAATATGCATTATATAGCGGAAGATCGTGTGTATTTTTTTGGTCATGCGTTTTGGTCAAGCGTCATAAAGTAATTCAATAAATAAATACACCTCTTACGCAATAAATTTATAATATATTTTTAAAATACTAATGTCATTGCTTTTAATCAAAACACAAGGTTATTTCCAATATATATACTGGAAATATTTACCCTGCAAAACATGTTGTAATATTCAATCTACTCAGGATAATGCGCGACACGAGTAGGAGAAAAACACATTGCACTATAACGTCCACGCTGTTCCATCAACCTCAATTGTCATAGGTCTCACATAGTCCCTATTACGGTTTGAATGTTTCTTTTTTCTAGACGGGGTCGAAGGGATACCTAGTATCAATTGTCGATGGGGGTAAGACGGAGTTCAGACCCTCTAAACATTTTAAAAACATTGTTTCAAGTAATTGTAGAACAGTTACAATTAAATTTTTACGGTAGATACTTACTTTTGCTGTAATTTAAATGCTTTTCATATGGTGCGAAAGCATATTCCGGTATATCGCCAACTTCAACAATCCACTTTATTTTTCGTTGTACAAGCAGTGGCGACTGTGACGCCATCTTGTAAACACTTCATACACTACATTGCACACTGACACTTCAAAATGTGGATAGTGTACCCAACACTCACTAGATGTCTCTTATGACTAAGGTGCCCATGTTTGCTGTTGATTTTTTTGGAATTTTTTTTTGTAAGTAACTTTTTATAACTGTAAAGGTTCTTAATTTTGTAAATATGTACATAATTATATCACGTAGTACACGTTTTGATGAAGAGTATTTGTTTTATATAAATGAGAGAAATGTGAAAAGTATAAGAATGAAAATATTTTCAGTATGAATTGCAAAAAATATTTATACTATTATGAACATTAATGTGTGAAAACACGTCAAATATAGAAATTTGAAATCAAATATATTTGACCTGTGCTAAGTCTATATGTCGTGTAATGATAGCTGACCTAACATCAATAAATTAACAATAAGTTATGACTAAACGCTGGTTGATAACAAATTGCACGAGAAATTATTGTTTAGGTATTTTAACGCGTTTGATAATTGTCATAATTAGTCGGTCATTTGGAAATAAAACTTATGTACCTATTATAAGCGTCAACATAAATAAATTGTGATTAATTGAATGTGAATAATTGTGTGTAATAAACAGCTTATAATGCGTAAAATAGCTTTTTCGTTCTGAAAACCAAATAGGGTTTAAATGTAACGTTTAATTCATAATAGGGTAGGTACCTATGTCTATGCTTATTTATTAGTTTGAATTCTATAAAACGTTCACTTTCGCCGGTCGCGGTTAATGCTATCGGGTTTATTTATTCTATTTTATTCGGCGCTATCTCGGTTATTTCGAGGCGGACGCGTGGTTCACCTTGAAACGCAGCTTTGAATCCTTAACCCGATAGCCCTGCAGCTACATTGCTCGCGCTTTACCAGTTCCGTCCGTACGATGAACTATTTGCATGAAATTATCATAAAGTATACATACATTTCTACTAAATGAAACAGTACTACAATAAATCATAAAACAAATTTATTTCTATTTATTTTGTTGCCTTTTGTAGATAATTTTAACTGACTGCAATAAGAAGGAGAAGGTACTCTTTTCCGTAATCTGAAATAGTTTTTTATTATTTCATCCATAAAAAAAATCAAGCTTGGTTTTGTGTGTTGTTGTTAATGAATGAATAAATATTAATGTATTATAAATGAGTTACTTCTCTTAAGGTTAATCCTGAATTTAATAACTTACTTATTAAAACTTACCGTAACGAACATTTAAATTAAATTATGAAATTGTCAAATCGTAAACATATTTATATATTTGCACTCCGTCCACCGTTTATTATAGCATTTTATCTCATCTCATATTAAGTGAGGGAGATAATAATATGAGTGCTGAAACTTTGAATTGTTTATTTTATGAGGAGGCAAGTGGGTATGTTATGGTCAGTATTAATGTAACATTTTACTTCCACGAGTGTTTTCAAGTTTGGTGTTTGAAAAACTCAACAAATGCAAAAGACAACAAATTTTATTTGTTACATGGTTTTTATTTTTTCACACTATATGAGGCAGACCTAAATAATTAGCCATAGGTATTACGTCAAATAGTCTCAGTGCCCTGTCCTAGCTGCGCTGACGCAACTGTCTTGCACTCCACTCGCTGATCGATGCATTTCCCAAGTGTCTCATGCTCGTGTGTAATTCGCAACCTGTTCTTTATGATGATTAGTTACGTGTTTTCTCTCATTTTCTAGTCGATACTTAGTAGCCGTGAAGATAATTATCATTTTTACATTAACGTAAGAACATAATCCGATAATACAAACTTTCATTTAAAATATGTAATAATACCGTTACTCTTCGATTACTTATGAATGAAGTAATAAATCGTGAATACACTTGTGATATGAATGAACAAATGCGATAGAATACGGCATTCATAGTTGATAGAAAAACTAGCATCGCAATTCCAATACCGGTTTGATTTTAGCCGAAGACTCGATGCGGCGCTACAGTGCCCACGTCATCAACAGGACTCGCGCGATGGCCGCAGGAGGCTATGTTTAACTGACATTTCGGCTTATTTTAGTCGAGAGTGTAGACGATATCACCACGAACAGCTGACTGCGATCTGATCATGAATTCAATAGAATTTATGTGAATATTACTTGTATACGTTTATTATGTTTGATAATTAAAATTGTATGCATTCCGTACAGATAGTTAACACCTAAAAGGTAAGAAATAAACGCTACAACTTCTCTACAAAACTAAATTATGGCTAACGATTATTCGTTGGGATTCATTTGCATAATTATATTATTTGTTTAGGGTAAGCAGTTAAATATACATATTTATAACATAAATAATATTAGTATTTCACCATTACCATAATATTATATACCTATTCAATACTTTCATTTATGTTTAGTTTATAGTACATACTAATTGTATCGTGTCTTATAAACATTATTATTTTTAACAATGCAATATTGAAGGACAATTCTTACGAACGGATAAAGGTAAAACTCTTTTTTTATTTATTATTGCAAGGTTGTACTTTATTATCATCATAAGGATAATAAGGATCTCGTTTTAAATATACAACAGCACAGGCGTCCCCTTCAAAACAAAAATAATAAAAAATACAACCAAAACTACGATTGCCACCGCCTGCAGGACATAGGTAATATTACAAATAATAGCTTTTCCTTTTTCAGGTCGTTGTTTTAAGCAATTTAAGCAGTCAGGTTTTTTGCTTTTATAATAATTTATTTTTTTAGTTATTTTTATTGATATAATTATGTGGGAATTTAAAATTGGATTGCTAGGAATAGCAATCATTCACTAAATTGTAATATTAAAATTCCATCACCCACGTGGCTGGTGGCTCGCGACACCGCATATGGCAGGTGAAGTGAGGCCACGGCTGTGGCCTACGCAATCCGCCCAGTCCTATTGTTTGTTGTCCTACCAAACACTTTACATATTT